>CAUYRT010051308.1:0-12887 GCA_963574885.1 Lepilemur ruficaudatus
ACTCCTGAAAGCAGGGGAAGCCTTCCTTGTGGAAGTATGCCTGGGGTCTTGTGCATTCTCCTACTTGCCTCCATGCATCTCTTAGCCTACTAAACCCCTCTGCTTCTTGAAGCACAGATTGAAACCACTGCTAAATCCCGAGGTATGATCTGACTCTTCAATATACATGCATGATAAAAATAAAACCCAAATAAAACAAAACACTACTTGAGAGGGTGGGAACCCTTAAATATTGCTGAGCTGGGAATGGCATGATCAAATATAATCTGATGGTCATGCTCAGTATTAACTGTTCTGGGAGGAGGCTGGAGGTGTAGAATCCAGTCAAAGTAGTCCTGACATTAGAACTTAAAAACCTTAAATCAGAAGCAGTTGGATATATCAGAAAGTATCAAAGACTTGCTTCCTAGTGTCAAATCCATTTATTTCAGGGTAAAATGACAATGCTGAGATGGCCTAAGGGTTCCTTATCTGGCATTAGTGCAGAGTCATGATCAATGGGAGAGAACAAAAAAAAAAAAAAAAGATTCCTATTTAAGTGAAGGAAAAATTTCTAACAAGGCTATTTAATGATGCAACATGCTGCTTGGCAAGGTAGTAAGCTTCCAGTCACTGAAAACATTCACACAGAGAATGAATTTATGAGTTGATGATGACTTGGAAGGGATTCCTGTATTAAATGAGAGGTTGGACAGGAAAACCACTACCTTTTTTTTTAAACTTAGAAGTTCCATGAAATAGGACCACAGATAAAGACTTTATCAGGATCAAACAAATTACTTAAACATGGAGAAAAAGTCTATGCATACTTACAAACAGAAAGCAAAGAGGCAGTAAATAGGAGGAGATTGAGGATTCCAGAGAAAGGGGGATTATAAATCATTTAGTGAGTTATATTACCTTTGCAATTTTCCCCATTTCATAAATGTCTGCTTTCTGATCTTCAATATCCATGAAAGCAGTTTCAATTCTGTTTAGAGTCTGTTCATGGTTACTGCAGGTATCTGGGAGTCCTTCAGGAAAGTAGAACTGTGGAATGTTTATGGACAATGGTGCATTCACAACATTATTCACATGAGGAGCAGGAGAGGGAGGTCTGGGACTACTTGGCAAGGTGGCTGGAGGTGGAAGTGGTGTTCCAGGTTTCTTTTCTGGTTTATTTTGAATCTGGAAAGAAAATGAGATTATGAGACACAAAAATTCTAAACAGTTTTCATTTTCTGAGAATCCTCACCAGTAACAGGAAGTTGGGTATAAGTACAAAACCACAATTAGAGACAGTAGAGATCAAGGGCTCACTCCACTCTGGAAGGTGGTAAGCATGTTTCTAGGTAATGATTATCCATATTAAATAAATTAATACATTAATTATCTATCAATAATCAAGTTTACATAGATTTATGTTTAAAAAATCCTGCAGTACATTTTCCCATCAATCAATCGGCAGACATTTCAAAAGCATCAAAAAGCAATGTCAGCTGATATATTAAGGATATCAAGAAGTATTCTCAGTCTGCTGGAACTGGATTAGTAAATTCTTTCTGAAGACTGTTCTTGGCCTTTCTGTGAATTTCTCCTTCAAAAGGCAGAAATGAGTTCTTTTTAAATATATAAATCTAAAACATATTTGGGGCGGGGCTCCTTTCCCCATCTTCTCTAGTTTGACTTTGCTGAGGTGGAAATCACTGCCAGCCCCTGATGCTGAGAAAATCTTTGTTAAGAAATTAAAGCATTTTAGTTCTGGAATGCCCTCTACCTGGCTGATTTACTTGCCACTAGAGGCATGCCACTTTTTCCAAAATATACATTTATCTTATTTTTGTTATGCTCTAACCATGGCAAGGACCATGGTCATTAATTTCATCACAACCAAACTCCCATTACAGTTTATGAATTCATGTACAGTTTATATTATTGCTTTTTCTAAAAAGCATTTGATGTGGTATAACATAAAGAGACATTAGAAAGGACAGTAAAGGGGGGGGGACAATAGGGAGACTGAGATTGCCCATGATTTAGGAAAAGGGGAGGGGAGGTACACCATCATTCAGGTAGGAGTTTATTTTACTAATGAAGACTAAATTTAGTTCTGAGATTCCTAAAAAAAAAAGCAAAAAAGATTCCACAACAATTTTCACAGCTTCTACTCTTAATTAATGACTAAGTTTATCTATCAAGGCTCATAAGCATGGCACTGAATTAGATGCTACATATGAAAGATGGACATGACTGTTGACTAGCTAAACTTACTTTAAATTCACTGTGAACACAACGTATTATTCAAATGTTCTTCTTCCTTAAATTACCCTAATGCCATCCCTACAATTTGAACAATGATTTATATATAAGAAGTAGATCTGAATATCATATTTCCTCTTAACATATGGCTTATAACATGATTTTAAAACAGGATAAAATTCTTAGCTATCCTTAAAATGTGTGAGTTTTATAGGGGAGATAAGCTTCATTCACATAAACATGGTGAAAATAAATTTCCTACTTTTGTTATAATGGCCCATTTCCTATGTGTTAATATCTAACATTAACACAGAGGATTCTGCTCATATATTAATACTATTAGGGACATGAAGGGCAGCTGTCGTATCAAGCCTTTGCTGCAATAAGTATCAAGATGTCACCCATATAAAGCAATAGTCAAGAAACACAGGGAAGTGATGCCAATGAAACATGAAAAACTTAACAGAAAATAATGATGGCCTACTAGTCTGTGACCTCAGGAAAGTTATTTAACCTTTTAGAATTTCAGTAATAAAACAGAAATTACAGTCCTTACTTCTTAGAAGGTTGTTGTGAAGATTAAAGGAAATTATAGGATATAACACAGGTAAAAGGTTCCCAATAGTGCTGGGCACAGATCTGTCTTTATGTAGGAAAATAAGTAACAGGCCAAAGGGTGAAGTTCTCAAAAGATCAGATTAAGCATTATTTGGCATGATCCTTCAGATTCAATAAATAATCATTTACATTTGTAAAGCAATTAAAATTTATAAATAACTTTTGATTTAATAAATTGATAATCTATTCTAAGTAAACATTTTTTAGTGCTAAATCTGCAAATATTACATAGTGCTATGAGTCAATAATAGTTATTGTTATTATTTTAAAGTATTCTTAAAATCCTAAAATAAGGCATAGAATTCTCTGGGGGTTTTATCTAGGTCTTTACCTACATTAGTGCCATTTCCTTTCCACTATTCTATGCTGAAAGAGATTTGTGAAACTACAAGTGTGCAATCATCAAAATTATTTTATTGTTTCCCCATGTTTCCCATGGTGTAACATCCAGGGCAGTTATGGATAATTTCAGAGCAGTTATGCCCATAGGATTAGGACCACAGGGATGAAACCTGATAGTCTCATGAACACACCCTAATGGGGAAGAGTTAGAGCAGGGTCTTCTAAAACCCTGTTTTTGCTTTGACAGAAATAGGTGACATTCAGAACAAAACACTGGTTGTTAAAGTTTTCATCTGACTGGGAAAATATTTGATTACATAATATTCTACTCTCTTTTCTTAATGTAGTTCTTAACACAGCAATTCACTGATAGGCAAATATTATTTCATTAGTTAATTCCATATTAATACAACTGATACTAATATTTAAAAGGAAAATAACATTTAAAGCATGTATATTGAATTTTCAGGAATATCAATTTACTTTCCATTGAATTCTACAGGAGACATGTAATTTAAACCTTAAAGTCATTTAATAAAATTGACCCTTTATAAGCATTACAGAATAAAACCTAGTAATATAAATTTTGCCAGATTTACTGGTAAGTTTATCATCTGCTCACTTTCAATAAAGTGGTTTCAGACCAATCTTGGAGCAGCATTAAAATAGAATTAGCTGGGTAAAGTATCTCAATTCTCCATTTCAGTCTTTCCCTGTAAACACAGTATCATTTAGATATTCATTCTGAATAGTATTCTTATGCTATTATGTTGCTGTAGCATTTCTGATATTTGATCATTTTTTACCTACAAAAAAGCAATTTCATATAATTCACCCAAATAATTTGAGATTATTCTGGGTAAGAGTAGCTATGAAACTATGGTTTCTTGCCGGATTTTGGATGACCTGCACTTGTATAGCCCTTGATTTATATTGTACTCAATGTTAGGCAACTTCTTTGTAAGACACCACTATAAAGTTATAAGCAAGAAAGCGGGGATTCAGCAAAGAAGTCCTCAGAGGCAGGAATGACTCAATCTTATAGCCTGCTCAGGGAAGACATTCTTTGCACTCTCTAGAAGTAATTGCCATCCTTCGTTATCTACATATGCACATTATATGACACACACACACACACACCTGTCTCTATATAAAAATACTTCTTGGTTTAAAAAGATTACCAGGATATATTCTTTTTAATAAACATTCATTACAGATGTATGTATGTTAATACAAACACAGTCTGCTGATTCAAAGTGCAAACAAGGCTTTTAACACAGAAATTCTAGTTTCTCAAGGATATTTCTATTAAAGATTCTAATATTTTTCTGGCTAAATTATAAACTATTTGTTAAGTTGTACTTATTGTCTCTAAAACTGGGTTCCCTCTCTACAAGAGAAAAATGTGAGTACTGTACTCCAGGTCCAGAAGGTCTATTTTTAAACCTGTTGGAATCTCTCTACAAATAGCTTTCTGCAAATAGCTGTATAGAGGACACAGATTAATTCCTTGATCTAATATCAAGATACAAGTGAGCTGTAAAATTATTTGTGAGTTAGTTCATTGGGCGGTTTTATTAGTAATAAAAATATTTCAAAACAAACACCCAAGTTTCAAACCTGTGTCTGCTGAAATGACTTTAGCCGCTTCTTAAACCGTGAAGGGAGAACAAAATCACAGCCCCTTGCCAGGAAAGCTAACTCTCCTCTTAGATCCGGGTCCCTTCGTAGAGATGTTTCCTTGATCATCATCTTTGAAAAGTGAATGTTTACTTCGTAACTGTCCAGCACACTTCTGAAGATCGTCGGATTTAGTAAGTTGTCAATCTTGTTAGGTAGAAAGGTATTTTTTTCTTATCTCCCAAAGAAATGCAATTCAAGCATTGTGCTCTCCCAGCCTCCAGGGACCACAATCCATGCTTGTTCTGACAAGCAGCCGGTTCCCAGTCTGTGGCTCCCAATACCTGCTCATAATTTTTAAGTTAGAAACACAGCCTGCAGTGGGCCTGTTGCTCCTTGCAGGTAGCTTTATGTCAAATTGACCTGCACATGTTGAGAATACAGAGCCTTCTGGGAAAGGAAGCACCCACTACTCTGAGTACCAAAGTTAGAAACATTATAGCTGCACCTAAAAATAGCAACTTCTCAGATAATGCTAACTTCTTAAACTCAGAGTATGTGAGGTGTCAATCCACATAAAGCAGTTTCTCCTCAAACTAGAAGAAAAAGAACATGCACAGCATTTTTGGCTTTTGCTATTTAATATTTTATGAAAAAAGAGCAGGCTGAAGTTCAAATTTAAAACTATTATTTTAAGAATAGTTTTTATTTTTTATTTGAAGGGAAGTAAATATCCAAAACCCTCCAGATCTCTCTAGTCAAAATATCAGCAAAAACAAACTTTCATCCTCTAATAGTAATTTATAAAGAGATTTGTTAGTCCCAATTTTAAAATCTTTTATTTTTAAAGTAGACTATATTACTTATCAAACATACTTTTTTTCAATTGATTATGGATATATTTGAAAATTTATTGTCAAAAGTGTTCGCTAAGAACATGGAGAAATTGAATGCCATAAAAAAGCAGCTTTAGATACATATAAATGAGTGAAATTTGGCTAAAGTAAGGATACAAAAGATGATCAAACAGCAATGACACAGCACATACTAAATTTATGAGATTTTTTTCCTTCAAGTAGCTTTAAGGAAATCATCAGATTTTTAAAATATTCTATTATTTTATCATATATTAAGTATCTGTCTCATATGGTTATTTATAAGTGAATCATCAAGTACAGTCATCCCTTGGTATCTGTACAGGACTGGTTCCAGGATCCTCTGAGGATGCCAAAATCCATGGATGTTCAAGTCTCTTATATAAAATGTGTAGTATTTGCATATAACCTACCAACATCCTCCCATATACTTTGAATCATCTCTAGATTACTTATAGTACCTAACACAAGCCGGGCAGAGTGGTATGTGCCAACAGTCCCAGCTACTCAAGAGGCTGAAGTGGGAGAATTGCTTGAGCCAGGAGTTCAATTTCAGCCTGGGCAAAATAGCATGACATCGGCTCCCCCCCCAAAAAAAATACAAAAAAATACAAAAAACACATCTAATACAATGTAAATGCTATGTAAATAGTTGTTATACTGTATTGTTTAGGGAATAATGACAAGAAAAAAAGTCTGTACTTTTTTTTTATCTGAATATTTTCCAAGCACAGTTGAATCCATAGATGTGGAACCCATGGATATGAAAGGTGGACTATATTATTTCATGTTTAATATTTAGATATCAACATTTATTTTCAATCACATAATTCAATCAGTATTTATTTTCTACTTCTAGAAAATATAAACCAAATATCATTATCAAAAACCAAACCAAAAAATAGCTTACAACTCTCTTTTATTGAACCTTTGTCCAGTTTAGCAGGAATTCAATTCTTTGGTTTTCCATTGTTTCCTACAACTTAAGTTAGCTTTTTTCCGCTGATTTCAAGATATTCTGACAACTCTTTATAATGTGTACACTGGGTTTATATGTTTAAACGTGTGTAAAAAATTTTTTTTAAAAGCTATGGATCTTCTGTTCACACAAAAATCTTACCTGATTAAAAGAGGATTACAATTGAAAACCACTGGTCTTAATCCTTGAACCTGGGCCCACCCTTATTTTCCCAATTTTCTCTTTCACTGGGCTTGCATGTTAACTCCTTGAGCTAGGTAGCTTTCCATATTTTTTCCTTACACTCCTGCCTAGTATACTCTCTTTCTCCTTCATTATTTATCTCCAAATTAAAATGTCAAAAAAGTTTGTTATGAATGCAACCAGGTCTTTAGACTTAGGATTTAATGCCAATTCAATTAAACCTCACATTAAGTTGTATTTCCTCCCTCTTCTTCACAACACCAGGCTGTGGCTTCTGGTGGGTGAATTTTCAGCCCCTTCCTGAGAATCCTCCTTTTCTCAAATTATACATATTCTAATCATCCTTCAAAGTCCAACACAAATTTTAACTATTTCACAAAATAGTATTTCATGAAAGCTTTGTGATTATTCAAGTTCCCTTACTGTAATTCTTAACTCTATATATATGACACTTAGTGAAGTGCTACAGAATCTCTCTTAAATGACCTCCACTTAACTTATGCTCTGGATCAGCCAATGCTCTCCATTTCTCCTGTGAAACAGAGCAAATAATGTCCATCACACACTGATTCATGGCTAATAGTTTATTTTTGGTTATGCTCTCATATTTCTTATCTCAGTATTTGAGTTATATGCTAAGAGTCAGTTGTTGCCAATTTGTTTATGCTGGTTGTCTTTTTTACAGTAATTATTCAGTTCAATTACCTATCACATAAACTAATGAAATATGAATATAGCAAAGAAGAGTTGTTTCTAAAATTTAAAAAGAACCCTAAGTTTTAGTAAAGGTAAACTACTAAAAAAAATTTGCTGTAAAATTAGGTATGGGGGGGATAAAAGAGAAAAATCATTAAAATCTAGAAGGTTTCTACATTCAAATTGCTTCATTACTAAGTTCCCACTCCACTTTAAAGAAACTAAAACTAGAAATCAGTCAACAAATGTATTATGAGTGTGGTTTATTAAAGAAAGAGGTCACAGAACTCCAATTATGAGACTCATTCTCAAATAAAAGACTGGCCCTGTATCAAAAGATATCTGAATAAATTAATGTTTTAAGTTAAAATGTTTATGATACACATTTTATAGCATACACACATATAATTTATAACTCCTTAACTATCAAACTCAATTATGTTCAGGTAAAAGAGCTTCTACTGTAATATTTTATGATCTGATAATTATTTTCCAATAGTGTCTAAACTCTTGAGGGCAAGGTCAATTTTATAGTCATTCAATTTATCAATGAATGTTTTTATGGTCCCTTATTATATGCTAGACACTTTGCTGGGTGTGAAGTTAGAGAGATTATAAAGAACTGGCCTCTTCTTTTCCTCACTGCACCTTCTAGTACACCTTCTAGTTGGACTGGAGCAAAGGACAAGAAATAATTTCATTTCATTTACTTCTTGTAAGTCTGTGAAGTTTCAAAGTCAGAAGAGTGGTTAGAAGCCTGCTCTGCTATTATATTCTTAAGCAAGAAAACATTTCTCCATATCTTTTGATGAAGAAAGAAGCTCTAAGTTTTGATTTATCAAATTGTTCTCCAAAAGCTTCAGAAGAGAAAAAAGATCAGGACCCCTAAAGGGCTTAGAAAAGAACTGTTTTGTGGCAATGAGTTATTGACAGAAGACTAGCATGAGATTGATTTGCTTTTTATTTATTTACTTGTGTTTGAATGGAAGTATACCTGCATGGTTCTAGGAAGGATCTGAGAATGCTAGTTTCAAGGAGTATATGAGAACTGGAACATGCACCAAAGAACATGGTTTTTAGAGTGACCTCTTCTTTACTGGGAAAAGATCAAACATAGGGGAATGTCACTATAAATAAAAACATAATCTATGATCTACTCTCTTCTCTCTCTGCTTTAATCAGAAGGCAAAGTACAATCCATGGGGCTGGGTGTTGTAAGAGAGAAGCTATTTTTGGGTGACAGGTTTCCCCTGGAGGGACTAACCAGAATGAGGAAGAACAAGAGAAACGTAAATACATAATTTATAAATTCAATTTGAGAATATGGAAAATTAGGAGCTGTGGGCAGTTACAAAGGAAAGAGACAACAGTAAGGGTCTTCCCAATGTCTTTTTGGAATAAACCATGAGAACTTTCCTCCTGCCCTCTGCAGCATATAATGAAGTCCATCTTACAAGATAGCTGATCACCAGTAGGTGCTTCCTGCAAAGCTATCTCTATCTGTTCTTGGGCTGTAGATCACTCATGAACATACCTTGTCTGAAGACACAAGTAGTCCTACATGGACCACATACTCAATTTGAGTCTTTAGGACAATAATGATAAGAGAACTTGACTAGAGGATGCAAAAGACTGGTGCTCTCTGTTGTGGGATTGACTGGGATTTACCAGTTGTAACCTTGAGATCCAGCTGCCTATAGTGTCTTCCCTGCTTTACCATTCCATATATTTTCCTCCAGAACAAGTATGCTTGGGCAAGGGAGATAATCTTTCTCAAAGAGAACCAGCTGGCATGGGTTGCTAGGTATAGGTTTTATAGGTTCCCTGACAGAGTTATACATATGCGAGAGAGGCTGTACTCTGCGAGAACCCTAAAAACGAAAGAATTTTTCTTTTTGGGATAGCCTGCAATATCTCAAGAAAGAAAAGATGCTCCCTTATCATATCCTAAAAGGACCTACAGAACTGAAGAATAAGTTTAGAATGAGCCTGTACCCTGAAGGAAGGTGAGACTGGGAAGGAGACAGAGGAGAATAAACTGTGTGATACCCAACACATTCCATTTTCATAGAATTCATTCTTTGAAGCTTAGTTTGAAACTCAGGATGGATTTTTTAGAACTTTCTGAATCCTCTTATAATTTCCTGCTTCCCCTTTTGAAAACAAAGACAATGGTGATGTAAAATATTAATTTGCTTTTTCTAGAGAATCAGCTCTATGGGCTGTTTTAAGAAAAAATGGGTTGATTGTACGGCATAGAGAAAATGATTTGGAACATTTGCCTGAAGAAGTAAATCTCTTATTCTCACTTGTTTTTAACTGCTATACACTTGGTATTGTATATGCAATGTGTTGTGCCAAAATAAGTCTAGCCCTTTTTTATACACCACCATGTAAAGTCAGTCACCAGCCTGAGCTGAACATGGTTATGGAGACTGAGACGATAGCATCAGCTAAGGCCTCACAGTTGGGAAGGGCAATTGGGATAATCCAGGTAGCATAGCTGTAAAGATCTGAGTAACACAAACATACAGCACAGCAAAGCTGAAAAAATCAGCTCAGCTATGTGAGGACCTGTACTGAGGTGAATGTTATAAGCAGGTCCAGAAAGACAGCAGAGCCTTACTCTGAAACGACATCAAATGATTTTGCTCAGAAGATGCTACAGGAAAAAAGTTACATATTAAAGAGGAGGTTATGGTACATCAGGAGGATACTTCCAATTAACAAAAGGTTGCTGTTTTCAAAAATCTAAAAATGCTAAATCAAAAAGCCTTGGTCCACACAAAAATGTATATATGAATGTTCATAGCTGTATTATTCATAATAGCCCAAAAGTGGAAATAACCCAAATGCCCACATAATGATAAAATGAAAGGATAAGCAAGCAAATTGTGGTATTCCAAATAATGGAATATTATTTAATCATAAAAAGGAATGCAGTAATGATACAACATGTTGAACCTTGAACATTATGCTAAGTGAAAGAAGCCACAAAGTGCTACATATTATGATTCCATTTACATGAAATGTCCAGAATAGGCAAATCTAGAGAGACAAAAAGTACAGTACAGTTTCCAAAGGCTAGGAGCAAGGGGAATGAGAAATGACTGCTATGATTATGGGTTTCCTTTTGGGGTGATGAAAATATTCTAGAATTAGATAGTGCTGATGGTTGTAAAACCTTTTTAATATAATAAAACTACTGAATTGTGTACTTTAAAAGTGTGAATTTTATACTAAGTGAAATATATTTCAATCTTAAAAAGCTTTCTCACCTTGTGATTCTAACTGGCTGAGTAGTTAAAAAAGGTAACAACCTAAAATCACAAACTTTGTTTAAAAAATCACTATGGGCTTGATGTGGTAGCCCATGCCTATAATCCCAGCACTTTGGAAGGCCGAGGTGGGAGGATTCCTTGAGGCCAGGGGTTCGAGATCAGCCTGGGCAACATAGTGAGACACTGTCCCTACAAAAAATTAAATTAGTTGGGCGTGGTGGCACAGGTCTGTAGTCCTAGCTACTTGGGAGGTTAAGGCAGGAAGATCCCTTGAGCACAGATAGCAATTTGAGGTTGCAGTGAGCTATGATCACGCCACTGCACTCCAGCCTGGGTGACAGAGGAAGACCCTGTCTCAAAAAAACAAAACAAAGTATCACTGTAAATAGGCTTTAACAGAGAGAACTGATTATAAGCTATTATAATTAATTGTTAATCCTAAAATTTGATATCCTTCTTTTATGATCTAATTTGGTATTTTTCCTTTGCTGAATTAATGGCTTGTTCTGTGTTACTAATGTTATTTTGCTCTTAAAAACAAAACACTGGGGCAGAAGGAGGAGGCCAGGTAGTGGTGGTTAACTGTGGTTTCTTCGTTTCCAGTCTAATAATCCTCTAGTCTTAACTTAGCTGGTTGCAGCAAAGTATGAAGGCATGCGTGTGACAGAGGAGACTTAATAAGCATTTTTCTCTCTTGCTTCAGGTGCCTCCACATGATGGGAACACAGTCCTTGACTAGTAACAACAAGAACCCACAAATCTAATATGTTTGCTTTTCAGTGTTCCTAATACTTGGGGTATACGTTGTTCTAGGGGCAGGGAGAGAGAATCTAGAGCCTTAATTATTAGGCATAATAATTCTTGGATCCCTAGAATTTCTAAGTTTCTGGAGTTCTCTGTCCTTCTTTGTCTGTTTTTCTTCCCTCTCTTCTTGAGGAATTACTTCAATTAGAGATTGCTCATTACAGAGCATAAGAATTCATTTTTGGCCTATAAATGTGTTACATAGAGAAAGAAGAAATGAAGGATTTCCATTTCACTGACATTACCATGTTAAATGAATGCATGGTGGCCTGGTACTATGAAATACCTTGCCCTAGTGTCTTCCTTGGCGGGTGGAGCCCACTGTAAGCTGGTGGTCATGAATTTAAAGCAAGACCACTCAGTATGGTTGTGTGAGCCTCTCTAGCCAAGTACAGCTGCACAAATAAAAGCTCAGAGTAGGCAGAAAACACAATTTAATCTGAGGTAGAGTTTTCCAGGTGTGTACCATGAAATGAGGGCAAGGCAAAGAAGCTGAGGATATATTGAAGGGAGTGATTTTAATGATGGACTATGGCAGTGGTTCTCACAGGTGATCATGTATCAGAATCTCCTGCAGGGCTTGTTAAACCACAAATTTCTGGGCCCCACTCCCAGAGTTTCTGATTTACTAGGTCTGGGCTAGGGCATAAGAATATGCATTTCTATCAAGCTCCCAGGTGATGCTAATGCTGTTAGTTGGGAATTATACTTTTAAAACCACTGACATAAACATAGGGCCAAAGAATGAAGGAAGAAGGGCAGAGGCCACGCTCACTGGAGAAGAGGAGATCAAGGAACTGAGATGCTCCTGTATTGGGTACCTCAACTATTGAAAACTTGCAAGAACTGTGGCAAGAGTTGTATTGAAAAGTGTGTCACAGAGCCTTGGAACAGAATGGAAATGGTACAAGCCACTGTGCGAAATAAACCTTTAACCTCAGTATCATTAACACTGTGTTAACACCAACAGAACAGCTAGGTCCTTAAGTAAATTAATCGGATAACAGTAAGGTATCCATATCCAAATGCTATCTCCTCCAGAGAAACTTCCTTGAATTCCACAAGCTAGGATGTATCTCTCCCTCCCCTAAGCTATTGCAGCACTCCATTTATATTTCTCTCATAGAATCCATTATTTTCTACTTCATAGCAAAGTAAATAGCTCATGTCTCTTATTAAAACTGTGGGCTCCATTATTCAAAGTGAGGTGACACAAGACCCGAAGAATGGGCCCCACTTGTACTTGCCATC
>CAUYRT010051310.1:0-10392 GCA_963574885.1 Lepilemur ruficaudatus
GGAAATCCTCTAAAACTGATTTATGTGAATAGCTGTACAACTTGGTAAATTTACTAATAACCATTTAATTGTACACTTAAAATTGAGTAAAGACATGATATGTAAATTACACTTCAATAAAGAAAATAAATTTTCTCTAACACCTTCTGTACTCTTTACGGACAGCAGCCATTTCCTAGGTTAATTGAGTACCCAGCACACAAAAAATATTTGTTGAAAAAATTAACAAGAAATGAGAAGTACATCTTAAGAAATTAGAGGTATATCTGAATCAAGCACATAAATGGCAGTGATTATATTCATGCTATCATTATTAATACGTTGTGGTTCATGGGCTCACATAGTGTGTTTCACAGACAACAAGGTGTCCCAGAGACCCTTTCAGGGGAGAAGGTCTCCAAGATAAGAAATATTTTCATAAGAATACAGAGACATTATTTCCTTTTTCACTGTGTTGACATTTGTAATGATGGTATGAAAGAAGTGGTCAGGAATACTGCTGGCGCCTTAGCACAGAGCAAACCATCATTTCATTCTCCACTGCTATGCACTCACATTGCAAAACTGCCAGTGTTTGCTTATGCATGTCCTTGAAGTAAAAGCTATTAGTTTTATTATATGTCAACCCTTGAATCCACATCTTCTTAATATACGGTGCAACGCTATGCGAAGTGTGTATAAAGCACTTGTGCTGCTTGATGTTTGTCTCAAGGAAAACACTTGCGCCATTGTTTGCACTGGGAACTGAAGCAGCTGCTTTTTTTCATGAAACACCATTTTACTTGAAAGAATGGCTGACAGACAAACTATGGTTATTAAGACTTGGCTATTTGACAGATGCTTCCTCTCAACTGAAACAAACCACTTTAAGGTAAACAACTGACAGTATTTGTTACCAAGGATAAAGTCCAAGCTCACAAGTGAATTTCTGTGTGTGTGTGTGTGTGTGTGTGTTTGTGTGTGTGTGACAGGGTCTCGCTCTGCTACCTGGGCTAGAGTGTTGTGATGTCATCAAAGCTCACAGCAACCTCAAACTCCTGGGCTGGAGCCATCCTCCTGCTTCAGCCTCCTGAGTAGCTGGGACTACAAGTTCATACCACCACACTGGGATAATTTTTATATTTTTTTATAGAGACAGGGGTCTCACTATGTTGCTCAGGCTTGTCTTGAGCTCCTGGCCTTAAGCAATCCTCCTGCCTCAGCCTTCCAAAGTGCTAGGGTTACAGGCGAGAGCCACCATGCCCAGCCTCATGAGTTTAATTCTTAAAGAATTTTCTGATCAGATCAGAAAATGATATTAATGAATGTAATTATTTTATATTGTGCAATGAATTGTGCCAACATTTGGAAAATCTGCATAACAAAGTGGACCAATATTTTCCAAATGACTAATGCATGATTTGCAAAAGCATACAATGGTAAAAAGATCCATTCAGAGTTCAAGAGCACCCAGTGAATTTTAATGTAACAGAAGATGAAAAGTTTATGATAATATTTCAGATTCCACACTGCAACTAACCTTGAATAAACTACCATTTTTTAAGTTTTGGTATCATATCAATGAAGGATATCCACAATTATATGAAAAGACTATTAAAATACTCTTTCCTTGTCCAACTGCATATATGTGGGATATTATTCACATTCTTCAACCAAAATGCAGAAACAGATATGAGAATTTAGCTGTCTTCTATTAAGTCGGATATTAAAGAGATTTGCAAAAAATGTTAAAACAATGCACCTCTTTTCACTATTTTTTTTATTTTGGAAAATTTAACTCTTTTTTACAAAAATGTTATTTATGTTAACATGTAATATAATTGTCATATTTATTTTTAAATAAACAAATACATATTTTTAAAATTCCAATTTGTAATATGGTAAGTATTGACGGATATAACTCATGCAAACAAAAGCTCTTTGAGGTACACAGTAATTTTTTGTTATTAAATACAATCTTTTTATTAATCCTTTTAAAATTAATAGACTATTTTTTGGAGCAGTTTTAGGTGTACAGAAAAATTGAACAGAAAGTACAGAGAATTCCCATAGATCGCCTTACCCCATACACACACACACACACACACACACACACACAGTTTTCTGTATTATTAATGTCTTGCATTAGTACATTTTTTACAGTTGATGAGCCAATACTGATACAACATTATTAACCAAAGTCCATAGTTTATGTTAAGGATCACTCTTTGTGTTATACCTTCTGTAGGTTTTGACAAATGTCAGATGACATGTAGCTATCATCATAGTATCATACAGAGTATTAAATAGTTTCACTGCCCTAAAAATCCCCTGTGCTCCACCTATTCATTCTTCTCTCCCTCCCCTTGAACTCCTGGCAACCACTGATCCTTTTATTGTCTCCTGAGTTTTGCCTTCTCCAGAAAGTCATGTAGTTGGTGTCATATAGTATGTAACATTTTCAGATTGGCTTCTTTCACTTAGCAATATGCATTTAAGTTTCCTCCGTATTTTTCCTGGCATGATGGCTTATTTCTTTTTAGCAATGAATAATATTCCATTGTGTGAATGTTCCATATTTGTTTATTCCTTCACCTATTGAAGGACATCTTGGTTGCTTCCAGGTTTTGGCAATTATGAATAAAGCTGCTATAAACATTCATGTGCAGGTTTTCATGTAGACATACATTTTCAACTCATTTGGGTAAATAATACCAAGGAGCACCATTGCTGGATTGTATGGTAAGAGCATTTTTAGTTTTGTAAGAAACTGCCAAACTGTGTACCAAGTGGCTATACCATTTTGCATTTTCATCCACAATGGATGAGAATTCCTGTTGCTTCACAACTTCATCAGCATTTGATGTTGTCAGTGTTTTGAAGTTTAGCAGTTCTAATAGATATATAGTAGTATCTCATTGTTCTTTTAACTTGCAATTCCCTTATGACATATGATATGGAATGTCTTTGCATGTGCTTATTTGCCATCTGTGTATCATGTTTGGTTAGGTGTCTACTCAGACCTTTTGCCCATTTTAAATTGGGTTGTTCATTTTCTTACTGTTGAGTTTTAAGAATTCTTTATATTTTTTGAATGACAATCGTATATTAGATATGTGTCTTACAAAGATTTTCTTCCAGTCTGTGGCTTGTTTTGTCATTCTCCTAACATTCTCTTTCACAGAGCAGAAGTTTTTTATTTTTAAGAAGTCCAGCTTACCTATTTTTCTTTCATGGATTATGCATTTAGTGTTGTATCTAAACAGTCATTGCGAAATTCAAGGTCACTAAGATTTTCTTCTTTATTATGTGCTAGGAGTTTTATAGTTTGGCATTTTACATTTAGGTTTATGATCTTTTTTGAGTTAAGTTTTGTGCCTAGACTCATTTTTTTTTTTTTTTTTGCATATAGATGTCCAGCTCTATCACCATTTGTTCAAAAGACTATCTTTTCTTCATTGAATTGTTTTTGCTCTTTTGTCAAAGAACGGTTGACTATATTTGTATGAGTCTATTTCTGGGCTCTATATTATGTTTCATTGATCTATTTTTCTATTGTTTAACCAGTAGCACACTGTCTTGATTATTACAGCTTTATAATAAGTCTTAAAGTTAGGTAATGTCAGTTCTTGAACTTTGATCTTATCCTTCAGTGTTGTATTCGTTAATCTGTATCTTTTGCTTTTCCATATCAACTTAAAATCAGTTTGTTGATATTCACAAAATGAACTTGCTGGGCTTTTGATTGGGATTGCACTGAGACTATAGATCAAGTTAGGAAAAATTGATACGTTGACAAGACTGTGTCTTCCTATCCATACACATGAAATATTTCTCCATTTGTTTAGGTCTTGGATTTCTTATCTTTATAGCTTTCCTCATATAGATCTTGTACATATTCTGTTATATTTATATGAAAGTATTTCATTGTTTTTGGTGCTAATATAAATTATATTGTGTTTTAAATTTCACATTCCAATTGTTCCATTACTATTAATTGAATAAAACCTTTTTTTTTTTTTTACTTTTCTTTCCTATTCTCTAGAGTTTCTTCTTTTCTCCCTTAATCATTTTAAGAGTGTAAAGGAGTTCTGAGGTCACAACATTTGACAATTACTAGTTCTTTGGAGTGAGCATGGTCTTCAGAGGCATGTGAAACTAGGTTTCAATTTTAGCTCTAACACTTATTTTCTCCATCACTATGGGGAATTTGTTCAACTTGTCTTAGTCTCAGTCTGCCCATAGGTAAAACAGGACAAAAATAATAACCACCTCATAGGGTTGTCTTTGGATAAAAATGATAATTTCTGGAGTACCTAGTATAGTCTCTGGCATATACAAGGAACACAATTAATAGTAGCTATTGTTATTCATAGTGTTTTGACCCAGTAATTCACAGGACAATAAACCTCAAGGAAATAACTTCCAAGGTGGTCTTGGGATAGAAGGCATTGCACAGGTATTTATATTAGCATCTAAATAATGGCATAAAACTGGAAACAATAGGGACAAGATAAACACATTATGCTCTAACAATATGATGTATTTTTATGTAGTCATTAAAATTTTAATGTAGTCATTAAAATTGACAAATATATAAATTAGGTTGATTCATGAAAATCAACATAGGGAAAAAATTTAAGGGAAAAATAATATAAAATAGTGTAAGCACATTATAACCATAACAAATGCATTTTGTACATTGACAAAGATAGGAAGTTAATTTCAAGTAATAAAAAGAAATTAAGATTTATTAGCTCTTTTTCTATAACAATATTTGTGTTCCTGATTTTTAAATTGTACCAAATTCCTTATTGTTTAGTGTTTTGGGGGTGTTTTTGATGATTATGCAAAGATGTTTTGTGTATTGAATGATTTCTGAAATTTACATAAATTTATGCACATCATTTGCACTGAGATTATTACAAGGTTATCCCTTTAACTCCATCATATACACCAAATGTACATCAAATGTTCTTTTGTAATCTGCTATTACTATGAACCCTCCTTGGAAATATGTTTGTCTTATTCTTGACTTTCCATTAACATGAGAGAAAACTAAAGAAATGAACTAGGGTCTACATGAATCCTTCCTGTCTCCAGTCTTTTGCTTTTCTTCCTTGTCTCTTCCTCTTTTTTTCTTTTTTTTAGACAGAGTCTCGCTCTGTTGCCTGGGCTAGAGTGAGTGCCGTGGCATCAGCCTAGCTCACAGCAACCTCAAACTCCTGGGCTCAAGCGACCCTCCTGCCTCAGCCTCCTGAGTAGCTAGGACTACAGGCATGAGCCACCATGCCCGGCTAATTTTTTCTATATATTTCTAGTTGGCCAATTAATTTCTTTCTATTTTTAGTAGAGAAGGGGTCTCACTCTTGCTCAGGCTGGTTTTGCACTCCTGAGCTCAAACGATCCACCCGCCTTGGCCTCCCAGAGTGCTAGGATTACAGGCGTGAGCCACCGCGCCCAGCCATTCCTCGTCTCTTCCTGATAGCAAATATTCCTTTGGACATTTCTAAACCTCTCATGAAGTCTTGTTCACTTTTATGTGACAAAAGGTGTTAAGTTATGGAAAAAGAAAAACTGGAATAAAAGTCAGCAGTTTTGAGTCCCACTGTTATTCCTGACCAATCAAGTAGTTCTACGAAAGTTTTTCATCTCTTTAGCTCTCAGTTTCCTCATCTATGAAATAAGATTGGATAAATTCTCTCTTTCAGTTTCCTGCCAGCTTTAAAAATTCTCTGAAATTTATAGTCAAAATTCAGAGGATGTCCAGCATTCCTTAGCAAAAGGTTGTTATGAGCTCTGAAAATATTTATTATGATTCTTCCTTTCCATGTTTTTTTCTTGCTCTGATCTAAGTATTGCTGCCTCACTATATTATTCCAATCAGAACTTTCCCCTTCCCAGCAACATCCTGGGTCTGCTCCCTTAAATTCTCTTTCTGAGAGAAAGAGAATTTACGTAGAGCAGTAATCTGCTCAAAAGCTATTCTCAGGAAGCAGTCTCCATGAGGCAGGGATAGGTTAAATTTGATTATTTGCATACTGTAGTTACCCATTCATGGAAGCCATTTTTATATGTTAAGGACTTTGTTAAGTGCCTTGTAAACATAATCTCATTTATTTCTCACCCACCCAACAAGATAAGTATTTTTATGCATAATTTGTAATGAGAAAACAAGCCTCAAAGAGGTTTAGTGAATTGCCCACGACCACACAGGACTATTTCCTCTAACAAAATTTTTTTAATATATTTATTTTGTTTTTATTTCAGCATATTACGGGGGGTACAAATGTTTAGGTTACATATATTGTCTTTGCCCACCCAAGTCAGAGCTTCAAGCGTGTTCATCCCCCAGATGGTGCGCATCGCACCCGTTAGGTGTGAATATACTCATCCCCTCCTCCCCTCTCCCCTCTGACATTTTAATTGAGTGTAAAAGACTGAGAATACTGGCCATCTTTCTAAATTAGGCTGCCTAGAAGCAAGTGTCTCGTTACCAAGTATTGACATTGGAGTCCAATTATGACCATAAGAAATCCATAAGACCTGTTTTACAAACCAAACTGGTTTCCTTTTTGCTTCAAGGAAAGATTTGCTGTATTGCTGATAATAGTCATTAAGATGATTATGGCAGGTCACGGCATCCATTTTCATCAGACTGCCTTTAACCCTAAATTCCAGTAAAGCAACAAAGATTGGTATACTTGAGACACTGTCTTTCAAAATGGAACCCTCTAGAAATGACATAGAAAAATGTTCAAGAGTAGTCTCCTCTCTACCCTTGGGAATTCATTTCAATTGCTGATTTGCCAGACCCAGGTTAGGTTTTAGTTGAATATCAAGTTTTCTTTAGAGGGTTTTGTTTTGTTTTAGTTTTGATGGGAAAGAGTTATTGTTTCTGTACTCTGCTTCTAAAGTGTCCTTTGTTTTGATCTTGTGAGTTTTACTTTTCCGATTTCATTTACATTTGGCTCAGTTAAGATGTTTCTGGCCTAAGTCTCATTTAAAAAAAAATATTATCCATTAGAAGTGGTATTTGGATAATTCAGGTTTATTGCTTTTGAAATAAAGTTCAATGCCATAAAATTAATTCTTTCAGTGGAAAATAAAAAGCTATCAGTCCTTGTTATTAACCAGCCTTAAAGAAGTTATTATCCCAAGGAAATGCAAATTCTCACTCATCAAAAGTTAGGATACTTCATGTTACAACAAGATAATTCTAAGAAAGAGAATTTGTTGACTACTATGTGCACAGATACTGCTTTTTTTCAGAATAAGTCATAAGTGACTTATTTTCAAGACTTTCCCGGGTGCTAATTAGCCCTCAATTTTTTGTCATCATTATCTTCTTCTTATTTCTCTCTTTCAGCACTTTTCTTTTCCTCATTCCATAAATGATTTCTTTTCTCACCTAATTTTTTCCCTATTTTTTCTTCTCCTGAGGTACTTTCCTAAAGTATTTCCTCTAAGTCTTTTTTCCCAAATTTTTATCAATTTCAAAAATCTTACCCTTTTTATCACTAGTTCATCTCTTTAACTCAAAAATTATCAAGTGTAGAATAATGATACATAATGTTTGGCGATGCATAATAGCCAAAATGTTTGGACTGTTTAGCTTTCATTTGATTGTGTATTAAAGTATAATTTTAAAAAAAGAAAATAGATGGCTTAGACTGGAATACTGAAAATCAAAGGCTGTTAAAAGAAATTCCAATGTTTTATTTATGTGATATTTTTCTTATATGGGACTCAGAACTCTTTTATGTACTTTCCCTTATGTATGGTTTTGTAAGGAAATTCTGGCTTAGCATCCTCGCTTGGGAGTTGTAGTCTCTCCCAGAGTCTCAGTACGGGGTAGGGTGAGTAAAGTCAGAATGCAGAAGTGCCAGCTTTAATTACAGTTTCTCCCTGTCATAGATCTTAGCCATTAACATAGACATAGCAGTAACCCAATTTTCTGGTCCCTCAGAGATGAGATAACTTGGGGGAAATGATGATAGATAGATGATAGAGAGATAGAGAGATAGATAGAAAAATAATAGACAGATAGGAAGGAAGATAAAAAAGGAAGGCAGGTAAGAAGGAAGGAAAATAGGAGGACAGAAAGAGAAAAACAAAACAGAAAGAACAAATAAGAAGAAGAGAGGAAACCCAAAATTATTGCTGCTCTAAGTATATCATCTTAACAAGAGATAAAATCATAAGTATTCCAGAAGCTCACAAGACTTAGGAAGCAAACCACAAACATAGCTTTGAATCTTGTGTGATGTCAGATGTCTATTAATACTCCTTTATAGTTCCCTTGTCCTCAATCTTTACTCTTGATTAATACAAATAAGCATCTAGATGAAATTACACTTAAATTACATCTCAAATTCAAAATCAAACGCTTTAGTAAAGTGGTACAATACCATTTTTACTTCTTCAGTGCTGCTCTCTCTTTTCTTACCTTTAGAATGTAACTGATCATTTATTGTTTTACCAAAGTCTCAAAAAGTCCCCAAGTTTGTAGACGCTCTAGAACTTGGCATCAAGGCCCTTGTGGCTTCTGTTGTAGGTGGCTTACACTGGGAACAGATTCAGTGTTTCTTTCAGGGCTATCATGCAAAAGAAAACTACGGGAGCCGGGCACGGTGGCTCACGCCTGTAATCCTAGCACTCTAGGAGGGGAGTGTGGTGGTGGATCGTTTGAGCTCAGGAGTTTGAGACCCAGCCTGACCAAGAGCGAGACTCCATCTACTAAAAATAGAAAGAAATTAGCTGGACCACTAAAAATATATAGAAAAAATTAGCCGGCATGGTGGCAATGCCTGTAGTCCCAGCTACTCAGGAGGCTGAGACAGGAGGATGGCTTGAGCCCAGGAGTTTGAGGTTGCTGTGAGCTAGGCTGATGCCACCGCATTCTAGCCCGGGCAACAGCAACAGAATGAGACTCTGTCTAAAAAACAACAACAACAACAACAACAAAAACCTCTGGGGCAATTTAAGAGAGAGGACTCAACTGTTTGTTCTCTAGCGTTCTGTCTTGAAAGGTGTTAAGCTTATAAGATTATTTCTCTCACTGCTTCCCTCCTAGTGAACTATCAAAATAAACTCTCAGATTTAACTGTTCCTTTGAGAGGAGAGTGCGGTCCCTGTCTTGTGGGCTTCCCCATGCACAGGAGTCAAAGGTCATAGTCATGTGCACCTGCTGCCTATGAAGACAGACTACCTACCTCTCCTTTTCTAACCAGAGGATGCACCCATTTTCAAATCATTATTATTGAGGTGCTAAGAGAACAAGAAGATTAACAACTTTTTTTGCAGCACTCCAATGCTTTTCATTTTTGCATGTTACTTCCCAGCACTCCAGTTCTTTTCAGTTTTGCATATTGCTTCCCAGTCCTGTCAGTAGGTAAATTTCTTTTATGTCGTTGCAATTTCATATCCTCTTTCTTAAAATAATGACATTATTTAAAACTGTTTCTTTCAGAAGACACAATTGCTGTTTACCTCTGTAGGTGCCTTCTAACTAAGCCTGTGTTCATACATATCAACTGCTAAGGGCTGGAAAAGAGTGTTGCCATTACATAATCTTGGCACTGATTTCTAAAATCTCTAGCATGTTATCTGGCCTTCCCAGATTGACCTAAATTTCATTTTATGCTCGTGCTTTAAGGTATGTCCCCCCCCCAATATTTCATTCAATTTTGTTTGAAAATAAACAGATAGACTATCTGACATTTTAAGGGGCTATATAATCATTTTTTTTTAAAGGCTACTGAGAATTGCTTTAGTTTATTTACAATAGACTGGCAAAGTGTTGCCATGGAAGATGTGACATCACCAGGACAATGAATGTGAGAACCTTGTCTGGAGAATCACATTTGCAAAAGGGAATAAAAAGGAAAGGGACACTTTCATTTGCCAGGAGATCAAATAGCCTAGGAAAAGAGAGTATTAGGTACAGTTGAAGTGCCGTGATTTTTCTCATTTAGTGTTCTAAGGATCGTTAAAGCTGTAAATTTTATCTAGAGAGACTGCTGCAAAAGAAGTTTTGTTTTGCCTAGCTTAATTGCCTGTTACGAATTCAGATTTTATAAATTACTTAAGCACACTTGCAAAATTCTGTTTTATTCCTATTCACATGGAAATGGAAAAATTACTCTAGAGGAACGTGTTTGAAAATATTAGGGAATAATATTTTGGTGATTTTTCTATGGGTTTTTTCAAGGCACATTTAAAATTGCTCACAGCTTCTTTTCTGGTTTCTTTTTTTTTTTTTTTTTTTTCCCACAGGTAAAGTTTTAATGGAATGAGCAAATCACAGTCCAAAATCACAGCAACACACAAGGAAATACCGGTACTATGAGGAAGAACAAGGTAGAAACAAAAGGGATCAGAATCAGTTTCATCAAGACTTTGGATTTTTGA
>CAUYRT010051312.1:0-78403 GCA_963574885.1 Lepilemur ruficaudatus
AGATTTTTAAATGTAACAAGATAAGTCAACTTGAGTGGTAATATATTTTGGGAAATCAGCTCACTATAAATTGTGACTGTAAACATTATACTGTAAATGCTTTGTAGTTTTCCCCCAATAAAAAAGAAAAAAAAAAACAAACTACACTTAAAAAAAAAAAAAGATTTAACTATTCTGTTTGTTAGTGATTTTTTTTTTAATGTTTCAATTTACAGGTTATATTTCACATTGTGAACATAGATCCTCAATTTTTATGTTGTTTGGTAATGTAAAACAGTATAGTTAAAGGTGTAAAGGCTACAGCAAATTGATTGAAAATATTCTTAAATGAACTTAAATTTTAATCACTTTTCATATATACTTGAAATGATTTCAAAATAAGATTTTATGACTTAATGTGCTATTACATTTCAAAGAACTAAAGACTAATGTCATTTTAAAAATTTATTTTACTTGCTATGTTTTAGATTTACAAGCTGTGAGATTTTGTGATTTTTCCAATTCTAGTTAAACTATTTAGCTTCTCAGACTGGAACAGGATTCTTCAATATTCTAAGTCCTGTCTTAAGATTCCTTAGCTAGTTCAGCTCATACAAAGAAATCACCCACAAGAATATTAATAATGTAATGTTTATATTATATTTATTTTTACATGTCATGCTTTTATTTGTGTTTTTACTTTATGTGTTTAGGGTATGTAATTGGTTCCTGAGGGTAGATATATTAATATGATGAACAGTGTTTTAGCTATAGGATGTAGAGTTCAATTGGTACAAGAACCGCAATTATATGTAAATCCTCTGTGTTTCCATAAATAGAATCCTGAGCTCACAAAACCTTATGATATTTATCACATTATTTTAATTGTCTCTTTTCTCAACTAAATCTTCCCCAAATCTCTCAGGACTGGAACATTAGCTAGATCAACTTTAAATCCTCTGATTGTAGCACACAGCAGACACTCAAATATTTTTCAAATGAATAAATTCATTGAGGGACATGAGGACCTATCTTGGATCCCCTATAGTCACTAAACAGGACTTTAAATTGTGGAATACTGTATTAGTTATTGTTCTCTAGAAAAACATAATAGGGTGTGTATGTGTGGAGGGGAGAGAGAAAGAGATTTTAAGGAATTGGCTCATGTGATTGTTGGCCCTGGCAAGCAGGCCAGCAGGCTGGAGATCCAGGGAAAGTAAAAAAAGTTAATTGGGAGAGAAGTGATTAGATGAAAACATTTTTCTTTTTTCTTTTTTTAAATTTCTGAAAGATATTGTTTTGCATGTATGATTGACTAGAATGGTTGCTAAGCCCAAGCACAGGAGATGAGGACTTGGACAAAGATTTATAAATAGAAAGGAAATGGACAATCCATATCTCTCAGAGATTGCTGAGGGAATTGACAGAACGTTGTGATTTAATGTTGGAGACAAACATGAGAGGGGATATACTAATTTTGCCTAAAGTGTCAATCTGGTACTATAAGAATGATGTTAATTTTGGCAATAATGTGGAAATTTACAAGGTAGATAAGTAGAACATGGTGAATGATGTGTATATATGACTCATTAGATATTCCATAGGATAAAAGTTATATTATTATATTCCAACATGCTGGACACTTTGAGACTTGAAATATTGTACCTTTCTATTAAGGAATATTATTCTACTTTGTGAAACTAGCATACTTTTATTACTTTATAGTACTTTATAAACTTTATAGTGCAAAATTTAATATTTGAAGATATCAGATGTATCAAATAAATGGCAAATCATCTCTATCAAATTTATAGTCAATATCTCCTGTGATAGAAACAGTGAAATTCATAGAAGTTCAAAGTAGGATGGTATTTAAGACCATTTTCTGGGAAGGACTTACAATGAGTGTCAGATATAAACTCTTGCAGATAGGATTTGAAAAGTTTTATTTATATAGTGGGGCTAACAGAACAAGCAGATGGGGCAACTCCACAAGTTAGAGGCTTAGCTATAGCTTGAATGTATTATATATATATTTTTAATATAATACCGTTAATTTGGAGTATCTTATTTGTATATAGCCCCTTTACCTTTTGTATTACGTATGATTAATCATTTTTATATGCCTCAGCCTTAGTCCTATTAGGTGACCTGAAATTGTAGTTTCAGTCAGTTTTATATTTACCTTTTTCTGTTACTCCCATTCCATTCTTTAGTGTATCAATCTCAAAAATTCATGAAAGTATTGGGCACTTCTAGAGGGTAACATTGAGATGATCTGTTTTTATTTCCCGTTAGGTCTCTATTTTGTCATTACCGCCTATATGCCTATTTTTTATTACTTTGCTTTGCCCATAGTCCAAACAGTGGTATTAATTGGGACATCCCTTGGTCCAAGAGCCACAGATTCCTACTATTGTCACTGTGCTTGAGCCTACTTCCTCTTGATTTCTTTCCAGATAGAAGCTTCTTTCAATGATAGTATTTTTTCCTGTGCTTGCTTCTCAAGCCTCATTCTAATTTCTCTTCTCCAAAGCTTATTGCCTCTTTCTGTTATTACTCCCATTGTAAATCTCCTTTAGATAGCATTTATAACAATTTATATGATATGTACAGAATTTGAATTACTGAAATAAAACTTCATTTATTTTGTGTACCTCAGGTAATATTCTGTAGCTACCTCAGTTTTCATCAAATCTAACTAATTTTCTCTCCCAGTAGTCTGTGTTTTCAAGATTTCAGTACATGTCATTATCTTGCAGTATGGAAATACTATCTAGTATTGTAAGGATTTGTCACTTATAAAGAAATTAGAAAATGGAATGTATAAAATATGCATGTAATTTAAATGGAAAACTTTCCATTTCTATAGCTTCAGTTTTTTTTTTTTTACAATAATGCTGTGTATTTATAACAGGCAGTGAAACTACATTTTTAACAATGCTAGAAGAAAAGGATTTAATAGATCCTGAGCATTTTTAATCCCACTTCTTTCCCTGACAGTTTTATTAATTGGGATTCCTCTAGAGATCATTCTTTGGAAAACAACTCCTTCCTCCTGCCTTTACCCATGAGATCAAAATACAAGAATTCCTTATCATGTACTTTAATCCTAGTTAGAATTATTATGTCTTCACCCTTTAATTGTTCCTTGTTACTACTTCTGTAGTTTCAAAAAATACCCATTATAATTAAAATTAAGGGAGAACATTGGGACTTGAAACAATGAAACTGTCAACTGTGTTATTAACTACAGTTTGCTGAATGGTCATGTGATTGAGGAAGATAGTAACAAGTAATCGAATCATTAAACAATAAAATTTTTTAAAAAACTCTAATTCTCTTCTACATTTACATAGTAACTAGCAGTTTCCTAAATAATTGTCTAGGTAATCATGACAATAAATACATTTTAGTAAATAAAAAATAAGTAGGGTTAATTTAAAAATGTAAGTTATTCTCCATAAAATATTGTTCTCAAATATCCTCAGTCATTTTGTAAAAATTTATTGCCCTCCATTAAAAAGAAGATATAAAAACATGGTTTGGTATGTTAATATGAACCAAGTAGTCACATGTGCACCCAACCTAAGAAATGAAATTTTATCAATACTATGGAAACTTCTTATGTAAGCCTCTCTTAACTCATTCCTCTTCTTGCAGCTCTCTTTTAGGTGCTATGCTGAATTTTGTGACTGTTGTTCTCTTAATTTTTAAAAATAAGTTTTATTGTTTATAGAGCTATTCCCAAATAATCTATTGATTCACTTATTTTGGAACTTTATAAAAAATGGTAAGGCATATCTCACAGTATTGCAGGCTTGGTTCCAGACCACTGCAATAGAGCAAATATTGCAGTAAAGTGAGTCATACAATTTTTTTTTGGTTTCCCAGTGCATATAAAAGTTACATTTACACTAACTGTAGTCTGTTAAGTGTACAATAGCATTATGTCAAAAAAAGCACATACCTTAATTAAAACATACTTTATTGCTAAAAAATGCTAAGGATCATCTGAACCTTCAGTGAATCATACTCTTTGCTGATGGAGGGTCTTGCCTTGATGTTGATGGCTCACATCAGGATGGTGGTTGTTAAAAGCTGGGTTGGCCATGGCAATTTCTTAAAATAAGGCAACAGTGAATTTTGCCACATCAAGTGATTCTTCCTTTTATGAAAGATTTCTCTGTAGCATGCGATGCTGCTTGACAGCATCTTACCCACAGTAGCACTTCTTTCAGAATTGGATTCAGTCTTCTCAAACACCGCCACTGCTTTATCAACTAGATTTATGTAATATTCTAAGTCCTTTGTTGTCATTTCAACAGTTCAAACAGCATCTTTACCAGGAGAAGATTATCTCAAGAAACTTTCTTTACTCATCCATAAGAAATAGCTCCTCATCCATTCAAGTTTTATCATGAGATTGGGGCAATTCAGTCACATCTCTGGGCTCCACTTCTAATTCTAGTTTTCTTGATGTTTTTACCACATCTACAGTTATATCCTCCACCAAAGTGTTGAATCTTTCAAACTCATCCGTGAGTGTTGGAATCAACTTCTTCTAAACTCCTGTTAATGTTGGTATTTTGACTTCCTCTCGTGAATCACAGGTGTTCTTAATGGCATCCAGAATGGTGAATCCTTTCCAAAAGGTTTTCAGTTTACTTTGCCCAGATCCATCAGAGAAATCACTGTGTATGGCAGCTGTAGCCTTATAAAATATCTCTCTTAAATAAGAAGACTTGAAAATTTAAATTACTCCTTGACCAGGCTGCAGAATGGATGTTATGTTAGCAGGCTTGAAAACAACATTTAACTCCTTGTATATCTCCAGCAGAGCTTTTGGGTGACAAGGTGCATTGTATCAATGAGCAGTAATATTTTGAAAGAAATCTTTTTTTCTAAGCAGCAGGTCTCAACAATGAGCTTAAAGTATTCAGTAAACCATGCTGTGAACAGATGTACTATCATCCACACTTTGTTGTTCTACTTCTAGAGCACAGGCAGAGTGGATTTAGCATAATTCTTAAGGGCCCTAGGATTTTCAGGATGGTAAATAAGTATTGGCTTTAACTCTAAGCCACCATCTGTATTAGCCCCTAACAAGAGAGCCAGCCTGACCTTTGAAACTTTGAAGCCATGCATTGATTTCTCTCTAGCTATGAAAGTCCTAGATGGCACCTTCTTGTAGTTGAAGGATGTTTCATCTACATGGAAAATCTGTTGTTTAGTATAGCTGCCTTCATCAGTGATCTTAGTTTTGGTTAACTTGTTTCAGTTCCTACATCAGCACTTGTTGCTTCACCTTGTACTTTTATGTTATAGAGATGACTTCTTTCCTTAAAGCTCATGAACAAACTTCTGCTAGCTTTAGACTTTTCTTCTGCAGCTTCCTCACCTCTCTCAGCCATCATAGAACTGAAGAGAGTTAGGGCCTTACTCTGGATTAGGCTTTGACTTAAGGGAATGTCAGGGCTGGTTTGATCTTCTATCCAGATCATTAAAACTTTGTCCATATCAGCCAGAAGGCTGTTTTGCTCTCTTGTCATTCATGTGTTCGCTGGAGTAGCACTTTTAATTTCCTTCAAGAACTTTTTCTTTGCATTGATAACTTGGCTAATTGTTTGGCACAAGAGGCCTGGCTTTCAGCCTATCTTGGCTTTCAACGTGCCTTCCTCACTAAACCTTATCATTTCTATCTTTCTATTTAAAATGGGAGATATACAACTCTTGCTTTCACTTGAAAACTTAGAGGCCATTATAGGGTTATTAATTGGCCTACTTTCAATATTGTTGAATCCCAGGGAATAGAGAGGACTGAAGAGAGGGAGAGAGATGGAAGAATGGCTAGTTGGGGAACAGTCAGAATACATGCAACATTTGTTGATTAAATTTGCCACCTTATATGGGCTTATATGTTTGTGGTACCCCAAAACAATGACAGTAGTAACATTAAAGATCCATGATCACAGATCACCATAGCAAATGTAATATAATGAAAATGTTTGAAATTGTGAGAATTACCAAAATGTGACACAGAGACACAAAGTGAGCACATAGTGTTGGAAAAATGACACCAATAGACTTGCTTGACTCAGGGGGTTGTAATTTGTTAAGAAAACACAAACAAACAATGTCTGCAAAGCACAATAAACCAAGGTGCAATAAAATGAGATATGTCTGTGTCTTATATGTGTTCTTCTAAGATCTGCCTTTAAGTTTTTTAAGTTTCTAAGATTTATTTATGTTGCTCTATGGAGAATTTATTTTCATGGCTTTATATTATTCTATTATGAACATATAATAATTTTTTTTTTTTTAAGACAGAGTCTCACTCTGTTGCTCAGGCTAGAGTGTCATGGCGTCAGCCTACCTCACAGCAACCTCAAACTCCTGGGCTCAAGTGATCCTCCTGCCTCAGCCTCCTGAGTAGCCAGGACTACAGGTGCGTGCCACCACACCTGGCTGATTTTTTCTATTTTTAGTTGCCCAGCTAATTTTTTCTATTTTTTAGTAGAGACGGAGTCTGGCTCTTGCTCTGGTTGGTCTCAAACTCCTGACCTCAAATGATACTCCTGCCTCAGTCTCCCATAGTGCTAGGATTACAGGCGTGAGCCACTACTCCCAGCCTGTTTTGACTGACATAGTTTGTATTCTTTCCACTGTGAATAATTGTGCAATGAGTATTCTTATCTCTTATGGTATACATGTGCAAAAGTATCTCTGCCTAGAAGTAGACTTGCTGGGTTATGGGGTATGTGCATGTTCAATTTTAGAATATGCCACATTATTTTTCATTTTGGTTTTTGGCAGAGAGTGGCTAGGTATACACTGGAAATTTCCTCTTTTCCTGGGCACAGAGTTAGGTCATATTTTCCACCTCCTGTGTATCAGGAATGGCCATGTAAATGAATTCTAGCCAGTAGAATGTGGGAAGTAACGTATGCCACTTTCAGACCTGGCCCATAAAAATCTGCCATCCATGATTAGGCAGTTTCTCTTTTCCCATCTTTTGGCTGAATTTTGTTTCTTCCATACCAATTCTTTTACCTTTTCCTCCTTGTTAACCATGCTGGCTAGATCTACACAGTTGAATAGGGGGTGGTGATTAATGAGTGTCCTTGTCTTGTTTCTGATTTTAAAGTGGATGCTTCCAATATTTCACAGTTGTTTACAATATTTTCTGTATTTTCTAAATGCCCTTTATAAAATAAGGAGGTTCTCTTTAAGGTTTTTGTAAAAATTTTATCAGGAATGTTGAATTTAATCAAATGTCTTTACCAGTAACTATTTGAGATAATCATTTGGGTTTTCTCCTTTGATCTGTTGATTTTGTAATGTTATTTATATCTTCATAAATGTTAAATTGTATTAGTATCTCTGGCATTAACTCAGCTTGATCATGAGATATATCAATCTTTTTCTATCACTGCATTCAGTTTGCCAATACAAGTATCTTTCACTGTCTACATTTTTTCAGATTCTTAGTTTGTATAGTAAGAGACCATGTTATATGACTATTTCAGAGATTCTCAAACTTTCTCAGTTCATGATGCCCTTAGGTCAAAGAAATTACTTACAGCTACATTTATTTAGTTAGGTTCAAACAAGTTATTAAATATTTATATAATTACAGCTTATTAACTATTTGAAAAAATATATGTAAATTCAATAATAAAGCAATATTATTTTATTTTTAAATAACCGCATTTACTTACCAATGGGATGTGTGCACCTGAGAGTAATACATAACTTTTCAAACTTTGGAATCGGTTGAGGCATTGCTACCTTCATCTCATTCCAAGTTGATTTTCACTTGGTGCTTGCACTTTACCATAGCAACTACCATAAACTCAGATTCACAAAGATAGGATGTCATTGAAAGGAATGTTGAAATATTGAAACTGTGAAATAATGTACTTGGGGTCTGTTAGATGTTGTGTAGCATAGTTTGGAAACTGCAGAATTTGTTGGTTCCTGAATTTTGGAGAGTGAACAGTTAGAATATGGACAGTGAGGGACACTGCATTTTTTTTTTTTTTTTTTGAGACAGAGTCTCACTCTGTTGCCCGGGCTAGAGTACTGTGGTGTCAGCCTAGCTCACAGCAACCTCAAACTCCTGGGCTCAAGTGATCCTCCTGCCTCAGCCTCCCAAGTGGCTGGGACTACAGGCATGCGCCACCATGCCCAGCTAATTTTTTCTATATATTTTTAGTTGTCCAATTAATTTCTTTCTATTTTTAGTAGAGATGGGGTCTCGCTCTTGCTCTGGCTGGTTTCAAACTCCTGACCTTGAGCGATCCACCCGCCTCGGCCTCCCAGAGTGCTAGGATTACAGGCGTGAGCCACCGCACCGCCCGGGACACTGCATTTTTAAAAATTTATTTGATATTTATGTTTTACAAAGTAAGTTAAGTTGGAATAACAAAGGATACCAGCTATATCTAATAAAATTTGCTGTATTAATTTACTTTTTATGATGGGTTTTGAGTTGTGAGAGATACTTGTATTTTATATACAATTTTGTACCTGTGTTCAAAAGTGAGGTTGACTTACTTCTTTTCCTTGCTTATATTCTTTGGTTTTGCTATTAAGGTTATACTGACCATAGAATGAGTTGGGGAATATTTCATCTTTCTGAAAGAATTCATATCAAATTGAAATTGTCTGTTCTTAGAGTAGGGGAAAACTCAGTTGTTTTCTTTGTTAGAAGATTTTTTAAAAATTATTGTTGAATTTGCTTTTCTTTCATTTTTGCTTATCTATGTATTCTTATTTTCTATAATAAATACCATACAATATACCTTTAAGGCTGGGCAGTCATACCAAGAACACAAAACAAAGCCAGTGTTTGGAGTTAATTCTTAAGTAGGTTGATCACTCATTCACCAGATCCTGTACTTTGAAACAAAACTAACTCATGGTTTTAGAGAAGATTTTAAACTATTGATTTAATTTCCTTAATGACTATAGGATTATTCAGTCTTTCCTTATGTCCCTGGGTTAAACTTTTTTAAAAAAAACAACTTTTTTGGGAATAATTTTAGATTTACAGACCCGGTTCCCCCCATGGTGGTGCAGACCACCGTGCCTGGCTAATTTTTTTTTTATTTTTAGTGGAGATTGGGTCTTGCTTTTTCTCAGGCTGATCTTGAACTCCTGAGCTCAAGCAGTCCCCCCACCTTGGCCTCCCAGAGGGCTAGGATTACAGGCATGAGCCACTGTGCTCGGCCTATATTGTTGAATTAGTCTAATGTCTCATTCTCTCCAAATGTTGCTACTTAGTCCAGCTGCTCATTATATCTGGATGAGACTATCACAGCAACCCTCTTGCCTCTGTCACTCAGTTGCCAGAGCTACCTTCTTAAAAATCCTAGCTGAAGAGGTTCTTCATTTGCTTCACTTTTCCAATGAAATAGGTATGTATTAAACCTCCAGAACCATCAAGAGTGGAGTAAATTTTGAGTGTTTTTTCTTGTTGCTAGTTTACCATCTGATCTGAAGACCTTCAGCCAACTGGAATTTAGCCAACTCAAGATTTAATTTAATATGTTCTCCTAACCCTAACCAAGTCACTTTGACCAGAGTATGGATAGTTATGCCATATTTGGGCTGAGGGGAGAGGAAGGAAGGAAGAGAGGGAAAGAAAATACAACTTGAACTCAAACCTTTGCAAATCTGTGCTGATCCTTTCCCTTGAATAGTGCAGCCTATACAACCCGCTGCACTTTGCCCTTGATGGCTGTGTTTTTTTCCCTCCTCTATTCAATAGACAATTTATTGGTTTTATTAAGTATTTATCAGTAAGAACAAATAGCCAAATAATGAAAAGCCATCAGTTTTAATGCCAGCTATTATATCAGCAGATCCCATTAGGAGTATTTATTGAAGCATGTCATGTTAATAGTCCCAGAGTGTAATTATACTTGCAGATTTTTCTTGCTTTCAGGGAGTTTATAATATGTTCCAGATGGTTAAATAGCAAAGAATAGACATTTTATACTGTCTTTTCATTTATGATTAAGAATTTGATGTTACTTACTACTTACATTACCATTATTGCTTTTGTTAGATTTTAACATGTGAGGAATTTAAACAAAATGTGTGATTTTTAAAAAACTTTTCTAGTATGGTCAACAATTACCAGGACCTTTCATAGATTCTTTCCCCTGTTAATTGTTTAATTACTTCAATTTAGGCATCATTAAAATAAGATAATTGTGTCTTAAGTAGTAATTCTTTTATGAATGTAGTCTTTAATTTATTCTTGGAAAGTATTCACTTGGGTTTGTCTTAGACTTAAAATTAAATGATGAACCTTCTTGACATAGCTTATGTAAAACTGAAAAAGAATAATTTTCCAAACTGTTGAAGGTTCTTTGACCTTTTTCTATAAACTGAAACAGCCTTAGACTCAAAATTAGTGGGACACATAACAGTAGTAGTAGTGATATATTTTCATTGACTCATTCATACTCTCTTGACTACCCTTATCTGACTAACCAACTACTCTCACATGAAAGGTAACTTACCAAAGATTGGACAGAGAGCTTGTGAACTCAGCATAGAACAAAGTTAATGGATCAAAAGGGTCCAGACCTGGAACCCTTAGTTTCTTTATGACATTGAGTTAACCAATGAACTAACTGGTTAGTTACCTTGAAGAAATATGTTGTTTTTCAGTACAAGATTGAATACTCTAATTCAATTTAACTATCTATATATTTTCATAGTGTAATCATAGTGTAATTATTTGGGGTGGGGCGCAAATTGGTACTGATCTTGAGACTACCGTTCTCTCTCCTTGAAGTTCTCTTTAAGACTTCTTCCGTATAAGAAAACAAGCAATAGGAACAACATTTATCAGGTGTCGGGCAGACGGGAGGGGGGATGAGGGGATGGGTATATACATACATAATGAGTGCGGTGTGCACCATCTGGGGGATGGTCAGACTTGAGGCTCTGACTGGAGGGGGGAGGAGGGGCAAGGGCAATGTACGTAACCTTAACATTTGTACCCCCATAATATGCTGAAATAAAAAAAAAAAAGAAAACAACCAAAAAACAAAAAATATAATTCTAAAATTATATTTTTGGTGACAAATAATGGAGACTATTCCTAAAGGTTTTTTGGGATGAGGGGGGTAGTTTATAATATAATATGATCCAGCAAGAGTTACTTCCTGTGAATTGCCTTTAAATATCTTTGTTGGTTCTCAGACTTCCCTGTTGCTCTTTAAACTGCCACATCCTACCTCTTCCTGACCTTCTTTCCCTAAAACAACCTGCCCTCTCAGCATCTTTAGAGTCCTCAGTGCTTCTTCCTTGTACCTGCTCTACAAAATTCTTTCCAGCTCTTCCAGGTAAAATTCTTACTTTTTCTATAAAATTCTTTAAATTCCTTCTCAGAAAGATCAAAATTACCCCAAACTAAGATTAAGAATAGCATGCCTTTGGGGAGATTTAGTTCATCTTGCTATAATAAACTGCAATAATTTGGGACTTGTATTTTTATGGCTATTGGCTAATTTATATAATTTGGCTTGTTTAGCTTGTACCACAAATGTCAAGTTCAAGTTGCTATTAACTGTAAAATATTATGAGTCTATCTGGGAATATGAAAAATAATATGGGCAAATTTAATTCTTATTTTTGTTGTGTTTTAAAAGTATTTTATGTATTTACTTGCTTCACATATGTAAAAATATGATTTTATGTAAAAGATGTTAAGATGGGATTAATTTTTTAAAGAATTCACACTAGGATTTCATTGAATGAAATATTTTGACTTTAGGTATAAAGAATGCAATTTAGAAAAATTTGGGATATGCAGGACCTTTCTGCACATATTTATGTAAGAATTCCATGTATGTGATAGAATTTAGGCTAATTAGAGAAAATACCTCCCTGGGTTAGTGGTAAGAGATGATAACAGGATATTTGAAAAGAAATACTACTTTGGATTCACGATATCATCTTTATTCTTGCTAACTAAGCTAGATATTTTTCTTTACCCCTTCTTTGAAGTATATCTAGCCTCTGTATCTTTCGTCTACCCTGCTTTCATCATGAGATGGGAAGAGTTGTTACTGTGATTCCCACAATCTGGTGAGGGGTGGAAGTGGAGTTCTCTTATGCACCTGGCACCTTTCCTGGAATGTAGCATTGGAATTGTCTTCTTGGAACATCTAGAAAATTGTAATAATGGCACTTCAGTTCTCATCTTTCCTTAGGGTTCCTTTGTCCCCTTAATATATATCTGGTGTATTTAAAAATCTCTTGATTTTTATTATTTTCCCTTTAAACACTTTAACCGTGGAACTCCAGAGTTTAATTGAAATAGATATTGTCTAGAGATTCATATTTCATTTTTTGTGTATGTATGTGTTCAGGCAGCTTTCTAAGCAGATCTCATGAATTTGCATTCCCCATAGGTCTAATTTGTTACTAATCTCTGTATTCCTGTATCCTGGGAGGCTGTGTTAGGAATTGGTATACACCTTTGTCTTATTTCCCCAGACCTAATGTTTGACCTTACGCTGTTAGCTGACTGTCAAGTTCTGTTCACAAGGTGACATCTCTAGTTCCCTATGTGTTTTGACATGTTAACTGTGTGAGAGGAAAATGCTCAACCACTTCTGGGAAATCAGGCTGCATCAACTTACATATCAAGCAAAATAGATGATGAACATAGAAGTGGGAGAACCGTACAGCAGTTTGACCTTTTAATGCACAGTGACCCCTACCTGCTGGATATATAGCCAGTCAGTATACAGGAATTTGACCTAAATAAGAATTAATTTTCTTCCCTTCTGGGAAGGAGCAATGGTAGCCACAATGGCAGAAAACTCCCCTACCACTGTTTCTCAACCTCAGCACCATTGACATTTTGGGTCAGGTAATTCTTTGTTGTGGGGGCTGTCCTGTTTATTGTAGGATGTTCAGCAGCTTCTCTGTCCTCTACCCAGTAGACATTAGTAGCCCTCTCTACCCTGAGTTGTGATGACCAAAAATGTCTCCAGACATTACATGTTTCCATAACATTACATGTTATTAACCCCCAGTTAATAACTACTGCCCTACACTTATGATTGTATCTTTGCACTTTTGATTATCAAATGAAGACAAAGTTCTTGGTAGGTGGGTTGTACATTTTAATTATTGTGGTAACTCCAGAAAGGCTATACCAATTTATATTCCTAACAGCGAATGGGACATTGCATATTTCCCTAGGCCCTTACCAACACTGAATTTTGCCAGACTTTTTAATCTTTTGCCACTCTGGTAGATGAGAAATTACCTTTTAATTTAATTCAAACAGTTATTAATTAGGTTGGATATATTTTAATTTTTTTATTGTCTATTTGCACTTCATCTTTGGTGCATTGCTTGTTTTCTTTGCCCATTTTTCTGGGGATATTAATTTGGCTATTTGTGGGATGATAGGATTGTTTGTCATTTTTAAGAATTTTTCATTCTTTACATGGTCAAAATTACACTTTTTCTTTATGGTTTCTGGCTTTTATAGCTAGCTTTATACCCTGATCTTTCTTAGTAGATTGAATTTTTTGAGATATGATATATAAGACACTCAATAGATTTTTAAATGAAATTGAATGTAGAAGAACGTTGGTACTTCTCCAAGGAAAGAGAGAATGTGCATATGTGTTCATGTGCACATGACAGCGTGTACATGTGTACACACATGTTCATATGTGTGTACATGGGCACAGAAGAGCAGAGGGCTAAAGACTGAGCTATATGTCCACATTTACCAGGCATTGGAAGGATATTGAGAAGCCAAGGAAGCTCAAAAAGAAAATGACTTTAGGTTGGTAGAAGGTTCACCTCAAATCTCCCTAACCAGATTCTGTAGGGTTGAACAATTGATGAGTGTTAAAGGACTAAAAGAAATTAGAGGTTAGAGGTGAAAACTCAGAAAAGTGGTATAGTAAGGGTATGAGCATAGGAGGTTAAACTTGTAACAGAGTCTAAGAAATGTGGGATTTGGGAGATCTAGGTGTATATAGACTGTTAAGAGAGCCCAGCTTATATGGATTAACTGTTAAACTTTTTTACTTTCCCATTTTTATCAGGGGATTTATTAATATCTTCTTCAGTGTTCCTGGACTTGTTTTCTTTCTCTGGGCTCCAGATCTCTCTCTTTGTCTCTGAAAGGATCTTTGCCCTTTTCCTTCAGATCAAAGAAAGAGATAATATTTATCTAGGGCAAAAATTCTCATTGTATGTTCTGCGGACCCCTGTGGGGATATATTAGCCTGCTTGGGCTGCCATAACAGAATACCACAGACTGGGTGGCTTAAACAACAGAAATTTATTTTTTCACAGTTCTGGAAGCTAAAAGTTCAAGATCAAGGTGTCATCAGGGTTGGTTTCTGGTGAAGCCTCTCTTCCTGGCTTGTAGTTGGATGACTCCTTCCTGTGTCTTCACATGGTCTTTCCTCTTTGCATGCATACTCCTGGTATCTCTTCCTCTTCTTATATGGACACCAGTCCTGTTGGATGAGGACCCCACCCTTATAACTTCATTTAACCTTAATTACCTCCTTAAAGGCCCTATCTCCAGTTACATTGGGGGTTAGAGCTTCAACATATGAAATTTAGGGGGTGGGGGACCAAATTCAGTCCAAAACAGGGTTCCCAAGACCTTTTTGTGGGGTCCACAAAATCAGAATTGTTTTATTAATAAGACTGAGATGTTATTTGCCTTTTATAATATGTAAACATTTGTGTGCACAAGTAATGGAAGGTAAAACTGATGCCTTCTCACAAATTGAGGCTGTGGTACCCAACTGTATTCCTGGTTGTTGTCATCTTTAGTGCTACATATTTGCAGTAAAGAAAAAAATGGGCTATTAAATATTCTATAAATTTCTCAGTTTTAATTTATAATATAACATATATTGGTAACCCATGTAAATTAAACTCTTTGGGTCTTCAGTAATTTTTGAAAGTATAAATGGATCCTTCAACCAAAAAAAAATTAAGGACTGCTGATCTAAGGGAAAGAAGGGGTGGCTGATTAAGTAAATTTTTATATTTCTTATTCTTGCCTCATAAAGCAAGTAGTTCTTTTATAATCAAAGAAAATAAACCTTTATTTTTAGAAAGTAGACTGGTCGAGTTTCTGTATTTCTCTTCAATAAAAAATAAAAGTTTCAAATTTATGCACATTCAATTCCCAATTGATTGTATGCCTCTTTCCCCACTCATCCCTGCTTTCCCCACCCCTTTGGTCTTTACTTCAGGTAAGAGGAGGCAGGGGTAGTTTCCTTCACTCTCGCCCCTGTATTTGTTCAAATGCTAATAGGTATTTTGTTGATTAATCGTTGGTACAATTCTTTTTTTAGGGAAGTTACTGCTAAACGAGGAAGCAACAATGCATAAAAAGTATTTAGTGCTCTACAAATCAATATAGAGGATTTTTTTTTTTTTTTTTTTTTTTGCGAGACAGAGTCTCGCTCTGTTGCCTGGGCTACTAGAGTGCTGTGGCGTCAGCCTAGCTCACAGCAACCTCAAACTCCTGGGCTCAAGTGATCCTCCTGCCTCAGCCTCCCGAGTAGCTGGTAGCTGGGACTACAGGCATGTGCCACCATGCCCGGCTAATTTTTTCTATATATTTTTAGTTGGCCAATTAATTTCTTTCTATTTTTAGTAGAGATGGGGTCTCGCTCTTGCTCAGGCTGATTTCGAACTCCTGACCTTGAGCGATCCACTAGTGCTAGGATTACAGGCGTGAGCCACCGCGCCTGGCCCACTCTATTTTATTTTTAAGCAATTTTTGTAGCCTTTAAAACAGCTTACCTTGTAAGCATTTATGTTGAAAGTTAGGATGCTAATTAAATTCTAGGAATTCCTAACCTAACGCAACCTGTAAGTGGAATACTAAATTGCGTTGAGATTGCCTCAGTTCTGAAAAGAGCTCAGGGACTTAATTTGTTACTTAATGATGATCTTTTGAACCCATGGTCCCACTTTTTTTAATGATTTAATTATTTTGGACCTAGTAGCTGGTGCTGGGTCAAGGTGGCTGCAGGAGGGAGGGATCAGGCAGGAGTTAAGGGAACAGAGGACTGAGCAGAGGATCTGGAAGCAGTGGGGAGCATCCAGTTCAGTAGATGGGGAGACCAGCAGAGGCCAGAGGATAGAATGAGGTCATAAACACCCTTCCTGGGTGTGTTGTGAATGGCAGGGCAAACAGCAACCAGGCAGCTCTAAATAGCAGCCAGATGCCAGGTAGCATGAGGCCAGCTGAGCTGAGAGAAGGGATGGCCCTGAGGTGTGGCAGCCACTCTCATCACAGTTTTACTTCCCTTTTCACCCCAGTGAGCCTGATTGGCATTTCAGCTGCCTGTGGTACTTCCTGGGTGGTACTAACTTTGGGAACCAGGGAAGAGAAATAAATGGCCCTTGGACCATTTATAATCCTTGACCTCAGATCTATTAAGCTTTCTGGAATTTTGGATTCCGTCCTTGTTTCAGCCCTTGTTTAGATAGTATGGCTTCTTGTCTATAAATAAGGCCTGAGCAGCCTGCCCTCTTCCATCAATAACAAGCAGTGTGATCTTAGATGAGCAGTTAATGCCACAGTTTTAGAAAGTAGCAGCCTGCCAGTTTTACGTAACTCACAGAGTATTTTTAGTTGTGGAGTTGTTTTCTCAATGTTTAAAAATTAGGAGATTTCATTTAAAAAACCAAGATTAAAAAAACAAATGTCCCTACCACTCACATAGTATATGCCATGTGCATTTATTCCCAGGGCCAGTTCACTTAGCCTTGTTAGCTGTCTGGCCTCAGTAAATGTGTCTTTGCTACTCTGGACTTTCTGCTTCCTTCTACCTAAATTAAGGATCACTGTACTAACCTACTATATACCTACTCTATATATAAATAAAAGTAATTTAAAAAGGTAAAACTATGGAAATGTAAGGCTATCTGATTATTTTTTTTAAATGACTTAGAATTTTTTTTTTTTTTTTTGCCAGTACTCGTGTAGGAGCTGTGAAAATGATTTTATCTTATTTACTTATTTTATTCCATAAAATTGTTATGTATATTCTTGCTCCTGCTCACCTTTTTAATTTAGCAGTTGACTTCATAAGCTTATTTCCAACTGGCATTGATTCATGAGCTTTCTGTGTTAATCTCCAGAGAGGCTTTTTTTTTTTTTTTTAATCAATCAAGCTCTTGGCCTAGGAAGCTCTTGGCTCTGTATCTTCTGGCGGACACGTGAAAATAGTCACGAGAATTTTTAAATGCTAAAACATTGTGACATTTCTCCACGAAGAATATTTGAAAATAGTTTGCTGGATTCTCAGGCTCACACATTTATTGTTGGAATTTAAATGCCCTTTGTTGTTCTTAACTCTAGAATGTGATGACTTGTGTAGTGTTTTGGTTTTTAAACTGTACCAGAGGCTAAGTATGTAAGTACAGCTTCAAAATGTTATATGTAAGAATAGAAATAAGAAACACATGTCTAATTGGGCTTTTATTATTTGAGGCCTGGCTTATCAGAATTGAAATAATAATAAATGATCAAGTCGTGATCTTTTTGCTTCAGTTACTTACTCATCCATCCACAGCTAATTGAGTACCTCCCAGGTTTTGTTCAGCAAAAATAACCTTGTACCCTGACTTTGAAAACCACTACAGACATCTCAATTAGTTTTCCACCACAATATCTTATTCTTCTGGTGAGACTGCTCTTTGCTCCGTCAGAGAGATTCTTTATCCAAGGGAGAGACAAATGGGTCTTGGTTGTGCTTCTTAAGCCACACGTCTGCACTTGTCATTTCCTCATCCTTGGGTGTGCTACTGTGTTATCTATTGCTGCCCGGCAAATTACCCCAAAGTGTAGTGACTTAAAATAACAGTAAACTCAAACCGTTTCTGTGGGTTAGGTTTCTGGGAGTTGCCCGACCCAAGTGGGTCTGGCCTAGTTCTGGATGGATCTTATCTGGGCTGCAGTCATCTGGAGGGTCCACTGCTAAGGTGGCTTGTTCACATACCTGGCAAGTTTGTGCTGATTGTTGGCCAGAGGCCTCAGCTCCCCACCACTTGGGCTGCTTGAGTAGCCTCCCAGAATGACAGCTTGCTTTACCCAGAGTGAAGGACTCTAAGAAAGCAAGGCAGGAGCCACATCTTTTGTGATCTAGTCTCGGAATTTACACTCTGTCCCTTACTGCAGTGTCCTGTTGTTTCCATGGGGGCTCTCTGTCCATTGTGGGAGGGGGGACCACATGAGGGTGGAAATTCCAGGATATGAGAATCTTTGGGGCTGCCTTAGAAGCTGGCTATCACAGCTGTTTATTATCTCTCTTGCTCATCATTTGTTGTTTTCTGCTTTCAAGTAGCACTATGGAGTTAGAGTGGGCATTCCATTTGCATAGCTTCTCATGAAATATACCAAAAGCATTTGAGAAGTGCCTATCGTCCAAATTGCCAGGAGCCCAATGACAGATCATAAAATTGCATAGATCTAGAGTTTACTAAGCTCAGCATTTGTGTTAATTGAGGAGCCAGGTATAGGGTTTTTCTTAAGTAACACATTTAGAATTATTAGGATTTCATTTGGGAAGGCCTTTTGAATTAGGAACATGAGTAGATGTAAAAGCAAAAATTATTGATTGGTAGCAAATATTTCTTTGATGGTTATGTAAATGGATTTATTCTGAATCTATAAATTTTCTTCAGTTTATCTCAGTTTGCCTTGTATTGTCTATTTACATACAGGCATTCCCCAGCTGGAGTTTTAAATTACAACTTTTTGAAGTTAATTACCAGGAATTTAGGTTTTTTCCCCATAAGAAAAAATTTTACATTGTTCTTGTGTTCTTTGAATTGCACTTGTGTTCCAAGGCTAACCCACAGTTATTTAATGTATTAGAGACTATTTTTGTTTTGAAAATTATAAGGAAATAATACTATTGCAATTGTAGTAATTAAACCAAAGAACTCCAGTCTTAAGCAGGAAGAATTATCTTAATTGGTATATTAGGAAAAATTTGTATAATTTGAGAGAAGATCTTGGAAATCTAGGGAAATTCTGAAACGGGTCTCTGGATTTCATTTCAATACGAAAATGAATTAAACCGTGTTTTCTCCCTCATTGGCTTCAAGGTAGGTTTTATTTAGTTAATTTTAGGGGTGCTTTGGGGAGGGGATCTGCTAGGAAGTCCTAAAGTAGAATGGAGAAAAGAAAAGACTATACTAATGTTATCCAGTCTTAGAAGAGAGAGGAGACATGTTGAAGACAAGGAGGGAATGAGGGAATTTGAAAATACCAGCTGAATTTTAAAACTTTTAAAATTTTGGTGAAGTAGTTGTTATGCTGTTTTTCCAAATTAAATAGTAATAAAATAGAAAGTCAATTGATAGGTTGATGCTTAGGAGGTGTATTGTAGAGCAAGTAAGTTAGGGACAAATGAGTTTCACAAACATCTGTTGAGATTATCGATGATATTCTTGCGGTTAGTTCATGATAACTTACAATCTTAAAAGTCAGTAATACTGTATTTGAAAATTTGTTGACTATTAGATAAGATTTAATAAAATATTTCTTTATTCTTGGAGTTGATTGTTCTTTTGTTAGCCCTTAGCCCTTTTGTGGGTTCATATGCTGCTGTAGATGAATAAATGTTTGAAGATTCTGTAGAGTTAACTATAGTTTTATATTCTTTTTAGAGTAAATGGGATGAAATCATTAAAAACAAGCTAGAGACATTGGGGAAAAGTTCCATTTATGAGTCTTAAAACAGAAAATTGATGACGTATGCTCTGGAAACTGAATCAACTCTTACGACTAGTTTTAGGATATGTCTTTTTCTAAGTTTCAAAGGTCTTTGATTTTTTAATAAGTTTTCTTGAGCCAATGATATTTTACATTTATATCAGCTTTTTATCAAATAATTTAAATTTCCTAACTATTTTAGGTAGATTTGGGTTCAGTTGAAGTAGTGAATGAATCAGAGTCCATATATAATGAAATAGTAAGACAGGGGTCCTCACTTCACAATGCTTATAATTTGGTTGAGGAAACAGATGACATGTATTAATAATGATGTTAAATAATGGAGATAAAAAGTTTGTAATTAACTTTTTTAGTGACTTCTTTTTTATTAGTAAAATTTAAAATATATTTTTCCAACGTAAGCTTTAGATTTAGAATTTAATCTAATTTTGGTAATAATGTATGCACCAAATCTAATGCCATATGCCCCCTCTCCCCTGCCCACCGTATGTGAGTTGAACAAGTGCCCTTCAGGAAGATTCGGAAGTCTCAGGTCAGCTTAATGGAGGATGGGAGATGATTTATGTAGAGAGATGCCAGTGAAATTCTCAAACTCTAAGTTTCTGAACAAACAAGTTATTTGTAAGGAGGAGGAGGAGGAGCAGAGACTTAGACTAGTGAAATACTTCTGCAACAGTAGAAATGAGGAGACATTGGAACAACGTCTGCAAACTATTGAGAGAAAATGACTACAGACCAAAACTCCTATGCAAAGAAACAATGTCAAGGCAAGAAAAAGAAATTTTTGGAAATGCAAGGAATACCAACTGTGGACCTCACATACTAAGGAATATACTTGAAGTATTTTCCCAGATGAAAATTGAAGCATAACAAAGTTCTAAGGACAAAAGAAGCAGATGAGAGTAGGAAACAAATGCAGTTTTACAGTAAACTTGTACACTATTTTTTTTTTTTTTTTTTGAGACAGAGTCTCACTTTGTTGCCCTGGCTAGAGTGCCGTGGCGTCAGCCTAGCTCACAGCAACCTCAAACTCCTGGGCTCAAGCAATCTTTCTGCCTCAGCTTCCCGAGTAGCTGGGACTACAGGCATGCGCCACCAGGCCTGGCTAATTTTTCTATATATTTTTAGTTGGCCAATTAATTTCTTTCTATTTATAGTAGAGACCGGGTCTCGCTCTTGCCTCAGGCTGGTTTCGAACTCCTGACCTTGAGTGATCCACCCGCCTCCACCTCCCAGAGTGCTAGGATTACAGGTGTGAGCCACCGCGCCCAGCCAAACTTGTACACTATTTTAAGTTCTTAAACTTAAATGAATGGAGCTGGTCAAAACCTTTGTTCTGCCTTTGTGTTTCTTTCCACCTCACCCCAATCCAATCCCGTCTCCCATCACCCCCAGGTTTCTTAACTGTCATTTCAGTGGACTTTCAGGAAGGAGGTGAGATTGCAAGCATGTGCTTAGTCTGACGTCTTGAATTGGAAAATCTTTTTTTAAAAGTGCTGTGCTTCCTACCAGAGAAGATTCCTGTGAACAGTTATTAGTCAGGGCTCATATTATAAGCAACAGAAACCAGCAATGGCAGATTTAAACAAAAAAGGAATCCACTGACAGGGTACTGAGTGACTCGTAGGGTCCTTGGGAAGGCTGGAGAACCCAGTTGACTGGCTGGAAATTGACAAAATTTACCTTGCAGTGAGAGCACTGTATCTTCGTTTAGAAGTAAATTGCCTTTTTCTCTTTTCAAATGTAGGTTATATATTTGGGGAGAACTCCAGAAGAAGCATATAGAACATTAATCTTTGGAGATATATCCTATACTCCTTTCAGGTAAATATAAGAATGATGTGGTAGATTCATCTAATCATTTCCTTGCCAGAAATATATTGGTAGTTGTTTCTGAAAAAAGAAGATCTGGTAAATAGTCATTTTAGGGTGGGTGCAAATGACACCACAGATCTATGTTCCTCAATAGTGACACTACTGACATTTTGTCATGGGAGGCTGTCCTGTGCGCTGTAGGATGTTCAGCAGTATCCCTGGCTTCTGCTCAGTAACATCCCCATCTCCATCCTAATTGTCAAAACCCCAAATGCCTCCAGACATTGCCAAATGCACCCCTCCCCACCCCCAAAGTGGCAGTGGGGGATGGGAAGCAAACTCTCCCTTGGTTGAGAATGGCCACTGATGAAAAGTAGGCTTTATAGTCAGGTGAGACTTACTAAAAACTACCACCGAGGAGTTTGGTTCCTGAGGAGTTAAGAAATACGTTTTCCCAATAATCAGTAATTACTTTCTGGGACAAAAAAATGAACCTCTTTTTTCTAGGGACACAGCCAGCAGAGATAGAGAGTGAGGTTGCTAACGTAGTACCACAGCCAAGCAGCTGTGTCCTAGAGGTGGTAGGTAGCAATGTCTTTACAGGAATGACATCCTCCTCTCTAACTTGCCATGTGATTCTGTTGAAGGTATTTTGAAAAAACTTTTTTATTCTATGAATCAAATTAAGTTCTAAAAGTTTCTCTACTTACTTATCAAAATATTTGACTGTGCTGTGTAATCTAAATACTTGTGTGGTGCCCTAAGGAGTAATAAATGTATGAAATAATGGTACTCATTGCATAGTTTATTGATAATTTCAAATACCGCATTGTTCTTCTATTCACAAATTAGTTCATTATTTTAGGATTTGTTACATGTACCTTGAATGCCTAATTTAATCGTATGAATCATTAAATCTGATTGTGAATCTGACTTTATTGTGGATGAGCTTTGGGATGAGTCTTCCTAATTTCTGGCACAATCTCCTTTGCAAATAACTCCAGAGAACTGATTTTCTGTGGACTTACTCTGTGAAATAGAGATTTGTCAGGACAATCTGAAGAATCCAGTAATATATTGCATTAAAGACTGTATATTAGTGATTTAGCAAATTAGAATTGGTTTGAACCCAGTATCGCCCCTTTCTTGCTAGCTCATGGATCACCTTAAGTATTCTGATATTTGAGGTGGGTAGGAGGGGAAGAGGGCATCTTCTAAACTGGAGGATGTGCCATTCTCTTCTTAACCTATAATATAACAGTAGCCACATACTTCCTTTAGAAGAAATGCTTGTAAATATTTGTGGTCCCTGGGTCCCAGACACATTGGCCATCTCTTGATACATAGTGATGATTTTGTTGTACAGAGCTCTTTATAATGGTAATCCTTTAAAATGCCATTCTTACAGTTTTCAACACAAGGTCCTGAATTATGAATAAGTTCACACCTTTCACATAATCCAAGGATCCATGGAACGCTGTTGATGTGAAGAAAGTTGTTTTGTGTTAATTTAAATACAGGTGCCAAAAACAAATTAAACATTGCTTACTGCTATTCCTGTGTTTAGAATTATTGAAGTTTGGCATTGAGAAATGGAGTTAGTTAATTAGTTACTTCTGGTCCCAAGAGCATCAGTAAGTAATTCTCTGAAAAATTGGACTTACCTAGAAACCATTCAGATTTGTGAAATTTGAATCTCTTCAATCATAGATGCCAGGTATTTGATTAATCTAAAGCAGTGTTTCTCAAAGTGTGGCCTGTGAACTGGTTGGTGCCAGAGTGTAAACATTTTGTTACTAGCCTGTGATGAGAGAAATACAGAAATTGAGAATAAGATTTTAGATATGTTTATAGTTATTCAATAGAGTAATTTTATGTTTTTGGAATCAAATAATGAATTTGGGCTTACATTATTTTCTATTTTGCATTTTATTTACAAAGATAGGATTATTGCATTATTGTGGATATGTAATAGTGCAAGACCATTGTATTGTTTTATTTCATATTTATTGTATTTTACAAAAATATCAGCCTATCATGGACTTAAAATTTTAAGTTTGGTGCTTCATCACATTTTAATAAGTTCTGTAGAACTTACTAATTAGAAAGTAGGCCAATGAGGATTAATAAAGCCTGAGAATATTTTGATAGAAATGGCATTACATTCTTTTTATCCTTGACAGGAATGTTAGAATAAATGTAACTAAAAAAAATATTGCAAACAAGGTTGTAAAAGAATGGCATTCATTTACAGTAAATAACTTTTTTATGTTCCATGGCAATATTTAATTAGGTTTAATTCAACTTAGATACAATTCCTTAACTGTTGAACTTAAAAGAGTGCATATATGATTTCTTAGTGAATTACGTTAAATATTTCTCTGTGTGTCTGCATGAAAAATAGGATAAAACGTAGTTTAACATTTTCTTGATACCTTAGGATCATTGTTATGAAGAGCATATATTTCTATTCTCTGGTGTTATCTATAATACTCTTTGTTTCTTAGTTGATTTTTTTTTTTTTTGCCTCTGCTTTTTATTTTCTTGAGAGATAGTATTGCGGGGTTGTTATTAACTTGACTATTAACTGTTGACGTCAGATAGATGGGAGTTTGGTTCTGAGCTCTGCCACAAATATCTCTGTGGTCTTTTATAAATTTGAGCCTTGGTCTCCTGGTGTATAAATGAGAACAATAATAAAATCTCCCTAAAGGAGTTGTGAGGATGAAGTTACATCCTGCATATAAAACACTTGGCCCTTAGCTAACACTGACTATTCATCCCCCCATCTTTAAGTTGATGTAACAACTTAAATACAATTTTAGAAAACGCTAATCTTAAGTATACAGTACAGTAAAGTTTTCCATATGTCTTTGTGACCACCACACAGTTCAAAATACAGAGCATTGCCATCACCCCAGAGGATTCCCTCCTGCTCCTTTCCAAGTAGTCATCACCCCCCAACTAACCTCTACTCTGACTTCTACCAATATCATTTAGCTTTGCTTGCCTTTGAGCTTCCCGTAACTGGAATCATATGGTGTACATTTTGGGGAGCTGGCATCTGGATTTTAGATACATACTGTCTATGAGATTTATTCATGTTGTGGTGAGTATCAGTAGTTCATCCTTTTTATTGCTTTTGTAGCATTTCAGTCTATGAATATACCACGATTTATTTGTCCATTGTCCTTTTGATGGATTTTTGGATCATTTGCAGTTTTGGGCCATTAGGGATACAAACTGTTATGAAAGCCGCCATTTTTTAAAATTAGTATTTGACATTGTTTTGCAGTTTCTAAGCAATACGTCTTTATTGATCCCATCTGGTTTTCCAAGTTTGTTAAACGATCCTAACAGCAAGGTGGTGCGCTCCCAACCCCTGTCCTCAGCCACAGGTCTATATAGAGACTCAGAGTTGCTATTCTGCCTATTTGAAGAAGCCTGCTTGCTCAGGTGGGAGGAAGGAGATGTGGGTGTGTTTAAAATTGGAAGCGTTAATGAAATAAACATGAGCAAATAGAAAGATTCCTGTTGTATATCCAAGTAGTGTGATGTATGAGGCAGGACTTGGGTGGATCCCAGATCAAAGCTTGTCAGATCATCACTGACTGGAGTGGGGCTTGGTTCATAGTAGGTTCTCAAAAAAATACATTGAATAGATGCTTCAAATTGTTACAAAGACTGTTCAACATGCCTTTACTTGACCGGAAAAGAATTATGAGTAGGTTAAGAAGATAATAATGGCAGTTAACCAAGGTGACATGATTAAAATAATTAGGGTCCAATTTGAGAGTTTGCCATATTTCCATTGGTAATTTTGATTTGGTTTAGGCTGAACTGCTTCATTTTTATGCCTTAGCTTCTTTATCTAAAATTGTTCCTTATTCCATGAAAACACTATTTCTACAAAACAAGTATTTGTGTTGATTCTATAGGTCAGTGGTTCATAAATTTGAACATGCATCACAGTCACCTAGAGGACCTGTTGAAACACAAATTACCTGGCCCCCTACCCCTAGAGATTTTGGTTCAGTAAGTGTTGGGTAGTGTCTCAGAATTTGCATTTCTAACAGGTTGGGGTGATCCTAGTGCTGCAGGCCTGGATACCACTGCTGAAGGTCATGGTGTTTTTTCCTCTCTGAATATTGCCAGTAAGCTATTGATAACATCTTTGTCTTCTAGGTTAAATAGAGGCCTTTTCTAGCATTTAGAAGAGAAGCTTTTCAATTCAGAAACTTATAGAACAAAAATGATGTGTTATAAACCTTGTGTCCAGTCTTCATGAAGGCTAACATAGCTCAGTGATTCTAAGCAGCTCAGTCAGTAGCATCAAAGACTATTTTGGCTGAAAAGGATGCCCTTTGGTTTTCTTATTGTTACTATTGCTATAATTAGTGATCTCATGCCTTAAGGTTTGGGCAAGAGTTAAAAGTTTAAAATGTGCAATTTAATTTTTCATGCTAACATTTGTTGAATATTCTTACCACACAGTAAGAGATACTAGTGTGAAAAGCCAACCAAGGCAGGCACTTAACAGTGGCTCCAGTAGCAACCTGTTCCACCTAGGAACGAATGAGTAATATTCAGATAGGCACAGTTGTTCGGCATGCCTAGCTTAATCATAATTAAATTAATTTTTATCTTGCCTAATTCCAAAGAATTTCATCTTATAATGGCGTAAGGTAACCAAAAAGAGGAAGGGTGGAGGTGTCTTATTTTTCTGGGCAAATATCTTACCTGATATTGAGAGATTTGTGGTAAGATGACTGATATGTGTTGATGCAGTGTTTGGGTGCAGTTGTCAATAAACTAATTTAAGTGCTTTCTCAAGAATAGAATGGTTCTGTGGAAGGTAGTTGACTCCTTGGTTCCTGTAATTTCATTGGTACTATCATTATCCCTTAAGAATCAGAAAAAAAGTTATCCAATTAAATTCTCAAAAGTCTTAGCATAATGATAGGAGCAAAATGCTTTTGACCTGTGTGCCTAGTATTTCAAATACTACCCTTGGTTTCTCAACATTTCCTACTTGGAAGGAAATACGCACACATACAGGCGTACCTAGGTACACATACTTACATACATACATACAGAATCAAAAAGCAATCTTTTGTGGTATTGGGGTTGGTGTGGTATTTTCTAGTTTAAAGAAAAATGTAAATGCCTTGCCCTTTTAGGAGGAGAGATAGGTATTATTGATTAGTTGAATTCAAGAAGGAAGCTCAGCTGAGAAAACCAAAAATGATCCAGAGAGATCATTTGAAATTTAGGGAAGTGGTCATTATTGATCCAGGCCCATAAAACAGTACCTATTGGAATGGGCACAAACTGCAGTGAAATTTTTAATCGGCTTATCTGTTATTTAAAAACCAAAAGGGAAGATTTCTTTTTTGGGAGAATGTTTCTGTGTATATGATTTTAAATTCTAGTCTGCTCTGACTTAAGGTAAGTTTACAACAGAAAATTAAATTAACTAAGCTAAGTATTTCCATACTTTTGGAATTTCAGAGATGCTGCCTATGGAAGCTGCAATTTCTACATTACACTTCTTGACTGTTTTCACGCAGTAAAGAAGGTAAGTGACTTGTAGGATGCCCCTAGTGTTGTGTTGGAGAACTGTAGTCCAAGGGAGGACTAGGCCTTCTTCCCCAAAGATCTTTTTGTAAGAATTTCTCCCAAGATGTGTATGATGACAGAGGTATTCCATTTCCCAACTAGCATTAGAGCTAACAAAACCAGGAACAGTTTATTCTGAAAATCTGAGTGCTTCTATGCATGAGTTGGGGTGAAGCCCCTTAAAAAACAGAGGACAGTAAGAGACTGTCAAGAAACTAGATTCTAGATCCAGAACTGGTTTTGAGAATGTTGTGATTTAAAAGAAATACAAAAAGTAAATAGACGGCTGGTTTCCACGTTCTCTTTGATTTATGTATTTTATAAGTCTTAGTCCCACCAATATTGTTTACGATAGACGTCTCTCTAACACGGTACCTGTCGAACACTTCATTTTTGTTTTTTCAGGTATTCAGTTTCTAGTTCAACAGAATTTGAATAGCCATTTGGTTTGTTACAAGGTTTTATATAAAATTTAAGCGGGTCGCTACTGCTTTGTCAAAACTGTTTGCAAGCAACTGCTGTGTGTCATAACCCGGGCTGCTGTCTTGACTCCAGAGAACACCCTTCGTATCACATTCTAAATGAACAGGGCCCCCTGGGGTTAAGCAGTGCAGCAAGCCCTGGGATTTTCTTGAATATCCGGGCAGCACAAAAAACTAGAATTATAAATCAGTAGCAAATAAAATAAGCTTCAGCAACATCTCAGGTTTAATGTAACTTGTATTTTTAGAGCCAAAAGGAACCCAGGTTTACTTTCTTATATAATGAATCGTGGTGGCTTTCTGGGAATTCTATCAGAAATTTTCTGCCTTAAAATGAGAGGACTAACTAGTATACAGATTCAGAGACTAATTAGTTTACCTTTTTCCCTGTATGGGGCAATGAGGCGTGGGATCACAGTATCCTTGGCTTTGAGTTCAGGGACTTTGAGTATGGAGCTGTTGAGGTAGTTATCACCAGCTCTGAGGCAGCTTGATCAGCAGACTGAATGACAACAGGTGAAAATGGCACCTTCAAGTTGCACTCACAGCCCCTGCCAGATGGGCCCCAGGGAACGGCTAATGTAGGTAGGCATGCTCACCTTTGAAAAGAGAAAAAGAAAAGCTTGGAAATGGTCTACTGTAATATCTAGCAGTCTCTGTTGTTATTTATTGGCTTAGTTTTTTTTAAATTGAGTATTGCACCCAAAGTCTAATTATATTAATAATTAGCTGGTATGATAGATGAAAGATTGCATTTTTCACACTAAATTTAGTTTTATGTAGGGGTCAACAGCGTCTGATTTTCAATTTAAATATTTTTTATTTGTGACTGATTTTGAATATTATTGCATATGTGAAACATTTATCAATGTAATTTTAGTGCTACATACTTCCAGTAAGATGACTTTACAAAATTCAAAGGAAAATAGGAATTGCCTATAAACTACTTTTTATTGTATCATTCTGTTAGGAACATCTCTAGTCCGAATGTCATGAAATATACTGACTATTTTGGGTTCAAGGAAATGAAATTTATCATGGATTTGGTTTTGGGATTAGTACTTAAATATCTGATAAAATAAAGACCTTTTGGTTGGCATTGTAGCCTCTTTATTTTGCATTTATATTTCACTAGTGAGCTGAGAGGATGCTTCTCAGAGGCTGCCAGTTTTCTGTTTGTCCTTGTCTCAGGAAATAGATGTTCTGCTCATTTTGCTTAGGGTACTCTGCCTGCTGCAACAGAGTGAGGCTACAGGATAGGACAGAAAATTTTTTTGTATTTTCTTAAAAGAATTTTTTTGCTCAGAATGTTGAATTTCATGTTGATGTCTGAGTTGTCTTTAGTATAGGGAACATTGATCTTTTAATTCAAGACTGAAGATTTTGAAAGTGAAGATTTTTTTTTTTTTTTTTTGAAACAGAGTCTCACTCTGTTGCCCTGGCTAGAATGAGTGCCATGGCGTCAGCCTAGCTCACAGCAGCCTCAAACTCGTGGGCTCAAGTGATCCTTCTGCCTCAGCCTCCAGAGTAGCTGGGATTACAGGCATGCACCACCATGCCCAGCTAATTTTTTCTATATATTTTTAGTTGGCCAATTAATTTCTTTCTATTTATAGTAGAGACGGGGTCTCGCTCTTGATCAGGCTGGTTTCGAACTCCTGACCTTTGAGCGATCCGCCCGCCTCGGCCTCCCAGAGTGCTAGGATTATAGGAGTGAGCCACCGCGCCCGGCCTGAAACTGAAGATATTGATGAAGTGTGTGGGCTTTGTTTGGGATAAACTAGCCCATGTTTTTTTCCACTTTATTATTTATTTAGAGACCATTGGATTGTGTGTTATATTTGAACTTCTGAATCTTCAGCCATGGTTGGAGTTAATCTAGTAAGTTAGTGGGGTTACTTAACTATGTATAGATAGGATGATTGGTGAATGAAACTAGAAAATGAAATCTCATTAAATATTGTCATAACTGATATCCACATACTGGAAGCATTTATAAGGCACAGTCCACTTCCTTTGAAAACTATTCAATGGAAAGTAATCTAAATATAATAATACCTTTTTGGACTGCCTCCTGATATTTATTACTAGAAAATTGGATAGGAAATTGTTTTCTTATTTGCATCTTTGTTCTTAAAAGCTTTCTTTTGGATTTTAGGCAATGCAGTATGGCTTCCTTAATTTCAGCTCTTTTAACGTTGATGAATATGAACACTATGAAGTAAGTCTTCAAGGATAATATTTTAAACTTTTACCCCCCCCAGCTTTATTGAGGAGAATAATTGACAAATAAAACTTATATATATTTAAGATGTATAAAGTAATGTTTTCATATATGTATATGTTATGAAATGATTACCACAGTCAAGCTAATTAACGTTCGTCACCTTCTTTGGTATGTGTGCTGAAAATTTAAGATCTGCTCTCTCAGCAAATTTCAAGTATATAATACATTAAATTTCTAGAACTTTAACTTATAACTGAAAGTTTGTGTTCTTTGACCAGAATTTCCCCATCCTGTTTTTAACTTTTTTATTCACCTGTTTTACTTACAGAAGTAATGATTTTGTTCTTTAAAAAGCAAAAAAGGAAAGCACTTCAGATGTTTATAGAGTAAAAAAAGTCATCTTCATCTTCTTTCTTCTGTTTCTTGAGTCCCAGTTCTTAGTGTTGATTTCTGTATTTGATGCCTGGTTCCAGAGTGGAGGAGTGTGCACCTATGCATTCTTCATAATGTTTAGTTTAAATATTTTTTAGTATTGATAACTATCATAAAGTGATTAAGTGAGGTACTGTTTGTAAAACCCTTAGGATCGGGTATGATGAAGTGAATAGTGATTATACATCTAATTACCTCTGGAAAATATCTTTGTTTTTATCACAACCTTATGTTCATATTAAGTCAGGATACTTCTGGTTGCAAGTTATAGATAGTAAACATGAACAACTTAAATAAAAAGGGGAAAACTGTTTGGATTACATAAATCAAAAGTCCAGGAGCAGGTTGGCTTCAAGCATGACTCTCAACCATGTATCAGAAGTTGGAATGAAGCTGGTTTTGTTCTCAGGCCAGCCCTCTCTAGCAGTGTTAAGAAATGGCCACCAGCAGCTTTGATCTATCAATCAGCATAATGCTAGCATAAAGATATGGTTGAGAGATTTTTTGATTGGTCCCCTTATTAAATAGTTAGAAAAATGATGGAAAGGTGTGCCTCTATAAATAGGTAAGTATGTATTTGAGAAGCCAGAAGCCTAAATAGATAGTTTTTTTTCTCCTTTGTTCAAGGAGTTAAGATTGCTCCTATTGGAAACCAGGTAGACATTCAGGAAAACAGGGAAGTTTCCAGATACCTCACACTGGAAAAGTTTGAGAACTTATTCAGATAAAATAACCAAGTATTTAGTATATTTGAATAGCGGCAGTTGGTTCTGTTTTCCAAGGGCTGACTACCCTAGAAAAGAAACAATGTTAAAAGAAGGTTATTAGGACCTACTATTAGGAACTAATTCTTCCCTCGTTGCAGGGCAAATTTTAGATTCCTGTCTCATGGTCATGTATAAACAGATTTTCTGCTAAAGCAAGTAGATTTGAAGTCCATCAGAGACTCAATATTGAGCAGTGAGGTAGGGAAGAGATTAAGTCTAAAAATGAATTGTGCTGATCTTCCCTTTGCAGAAAGCAGAAAATGGAGATTTAAATTGGATAATACCAGACCGGTTTATTGCCTTCTGTGGACCTCACACAAGATGCAGACTTGAAAGTGGTATGCAAAACTATGGAGCCTATATAGTTTTGTTATTGAAAGTATCCATCCAGTATTTTCTTTTGAAAGAGGCTGAAGAGTTAAACCACGCTGGGCTAAGTCTTAATTATTTTAGCATACTTGGTCATTTCAGTACATCATTCTACCTGCATTTTAATTAACTTTTTTTATTTTGTTTTTTACAGTTACAATCAAATTGGTATTCAATCCCCAGTCTAGATTCTGTCATCACCCAATTACAGGTGAAACTATTATTTTCTTTCTGCATTTACAATATCTGGTGCATTTCTTTATGTAGGTTACCACCAACATTCTCCTGAGACTTATATTCCGTATTTTAAGAATCACAATATTACTACCGTTATTCGTCTGAATAAAAGGATGTATGACGCTAAACGCTTTGCGGATGCTGGTTTCGATCACCATGATCTTTTCTTTGCGGATGGCAGTACCCCTACTGATGCCATTGTCAAAGAATTTCTGGATATTTGTGAAAATGCTGAGGGTGCCGTTGCAGTACATTGTAAAGGTATGTTTCTAGGGTTAAAGAATGGTATACATGTATGAATATATGTGTAAAAACACACCATACTCATTTAGATTACATGTTAGGACACATGAAACTACCTTTATTTTTTAAAAAAAATGCTTTTAAAACCCTTATTTATAACCGAGTGTGGTGGTGCACACCTATAGTCCCAGCTACTTGGGAGACTGAGGCAGGAGGATCACCTGAACACAAGAGTTTGGGATTACAATAAACTGTGGTTGTGCCACTGCACTCTAGCCTAGGCAACAGAGCCAGACTCTGTCTCTAAAAAATAAATAAAAATTTAAAAAATAAAAATAAAACTGTAGTTTCATATGAGAAGTATAATAAATTATTTTCATAAGTAACCCTACAAAGGCTTATCACATTGAAATGCATTCATTTATTCATCAAATATCTATAAAGTGCTTATTGTATGGTAAGTTGTAGGATACATCAGTGAGTAGAGCAGACCCCAAGAGCTTGTCTTTATGGAGACTATATTCTTTTTTTAATTCAAAAATTTTTTTTTTAGTTATGGGAACATAGTAGTTGTATATCTTTATGGGGTAACTGTGATGTTTTGATATAGGCATACAATGTGAATTAATCAAATCAGGGTAATTGGAGTATCTGTCACCTCAGGCATTTAACATTTCTCTGTGTTAGAAGCATTCCAATTCTATTCTCAGTTATTTTAAAGTATATGCTAACTTATTGTTGAGTATAGTCACTTTGTTGTGCTATCAAGTATTGTTCATTCTATTCTAACTATATTTTTGCACCCATTAACCATCCTCTCTTTATCCCCCTCTCCTTTCTACCTTCCCAGCCCTGGTAACGATTATTCTACTCTGTCTCCATGAGATTGATTGATTTTAATATTTAGCTTCTGCATATGAATAAGAACATAGGAAATTTGTCTTTCTATAGAGACTATTCTAACAAGTTGCTGTGTTTTCAGCATTTATAACAGTGCCTGTTAATAAATACTTTTTATATAGATGAATGACTATTCAATAATATAAGTTGTTATGTGACATTCCCAGAAATTAAGACGTGGTATGAATGTACTAGGATTTATTTAACTCTTCTCTTGTTAGATAATTATTTAAGAAGACAAGGAATATATTTTCATTAAGAAAACCCAATATTTAAAAAAAAAAAAAAATACCAACAAACCCTGGGGAAGGGAGAGACCCTTAACTCTGGAGTTACAACTGTATTTGTAGTTATAAATAAAATATAAGTATAATTAGAATATTCAAATGTTCAGTTTTCAATGAAAAAATCACAAAGCATTACAGAATCAGGAAAGTACAGCCTATTGAAAGGAAAAAAATAAATCAACCAAAACTGTCCCTGAGAAAGACCAGATGGTAGACTTATTAGACAAAGAATTTAAGACAATTATCTTAAACATGCTCAAGGAGTTAAAAGAAAACATGGAAAAAGTCAAGGGACTGATGTATGAACAAAATGGAAAAAGGTAGAAAGCAATAAAAAAGGCAGAAAGCATAAAAGTGAACAAAAAAGAAATAGAAATGAAGTATACAATAACTGGAATGAAGAATTCACTAGAGGGATTCAAATGCAGATTTGAGCAGGCAGAAGAAAGAAAGAATTGCTGGATAATCTAGATTAAATGGACAAATTCCTAGATAAACAAAACCTAGGACTAGATTACAAAGAAACAGAAAATCTGAATGGACCCCTGACTAAATAAGAAGGTTGAATCAGTAATCCAAAACCTCCTGACAGAGCAAAACCCTGGACATGATGGCATCACTGATGATTGTACCAAACATTTAATGAAGCATTAACACCAGTCCTTCTCAAACTCTTTCACAAAGTTGAAGAGAAAAGAACACTTCCTCGTTGTGTAAAGCCAGAATTACCCTGATACCAAGGACAAATAAAGACACTGTAAGAGAAGAAAAACTACAGGCCAATATCCCATATCCATTAAGAACATGGATGCAAAAATCCTGAACAAAATACTTGCAAACCAAATTCAGTGGCTTAGTAAAAGGATTAATTATACACGATGACCAAGTGGGATTTATCCCTGGACTGCAAGAGTGGTTCAACATGTGAAAGAAATCAGTGTAATACAGCACGTTAAGGACAAAAACCACATGATCATCTCAATGCAGAAAAACACTCAACAAAATTCAATACCATATTTTGATAAAAACAAACTAGGAATAGAAGGAAATTACTTCAACATAATAAAAGCCATGTATGAGAAGCCCACAGCTAACATCATACTGAATGGTGAAAGACTGAAACCTTTTACTCTAAAATCAGTAACAAGACAAGGATGCCCAGCTTTGCAACTTTTATTCACCATAGTATTAGAAGTTCTAGCCTGAGCAATTCAGCAAAAAAGAAATAAAAGACATCCAAATTGGAGTGGAAGAAGTAAAATCATCTCTGTTCATGATGATAATTATATGTAAAAATCCCTAAATATTCCACATAAAAAAACCTGTTGGATCTAGTAAATGAATACAGCAAAGTAGCAGGATACAAGGTTAACAGGTAAAAATCAATTATGTTTCTATGCCCTAACAATGAACTATCTGAAAAAGAAATTAAGAAAACAACATGTACAATAGCATCAAAGAATGAAATATTTAGAAATTAAGGAGATGACAGACTTGTGTAAAACATTTTTGAGAAAAATTAAGGAAAGCATAAATAAATGGAAAGACATCTCATGTTCATGAATTGGGTGACTTAATATTGTTAACATGTCAGTACTACTCAAAGGGATGTGCAGCCTCAGTATAATCCCTATCAGACTCCTCACATTTTTTGCAGAAGTAGAAATATCATCCTAAAATTCATATGGAATCTAAAGTGTTGAGTAACCAAAACAATTTTGAAAAACAAGAACAGGATTGGAGGACTCACCCTTTTTTGTTTCAAAACTTAGTACAAAGCCACATCAATCACCATAATGCTAGCATAAAGACAAATACACAGACCAATTGGATAGAATAGAGAGCCCAGAAACAAATCCTCATGGGTGTGGTCAACTGATTTTCAAGAATGGTACACAAACCACTCAATGGGGAAAGGACAATCTTTTTAATAAGCTTGGACTAAGGCCGGGTGCGGTGGCTCATGCCTGTAGTCCTAGCACTCTGGGAGGCCGAGGAGGGTGGATCACTCAAGGTCAGGAGTGTGAAACCAGCCTGAGCAAGAGCGAGACCCCGTCTCTGCTAAAAATAAAAAGAAATTAATTGGCCAACTAAAAATATATAGAAAAAATTAGCTGGGCATGGTGGCGCATGCCTGTAGTCCAGGCTACTCGGGAGGCTGAGGCAGAAGGATTGCTTGAGCCCAGGAGTTTGAGGTTGCTGTGAGCTAGGCTGATGCCACGGCCCTCTAGCCCGGACAACAGAGTGAGACTCTGTTTCAAAATAAATACATAAATAATGTTGGACCCTTACATATCACCATATATAAATATTAATTCAAAATGGATGAAAGACCTAAAATTAGAAAACTCTTAGAAGAAAACATAGAGGAAAAGCTTTATGACATTAGATTTGGCAGTAATATGACACCAGAGACAGATATAAAAGAAAGACAAATTGGACTATAAAAATGTAAAAGTTTTTTTTTGTTTGTTTGTTTTTTTGAAACAGAATGGCACTCTGTTGCCCGGGCTAGAGTGCTGTGGCATCAGCCTAGCTCACAGCAACCTCAAACTCCTGGGCTCAGGCGATCCTCCTGCCTGAGCCTCCCGAGTACCTGGGACTACAGTCATGCGCCACCATGCCCAGCTAATTTTTTCTATATATTTTCAGTTGGCCAATTTATTTCTATTTATAGTAGAGACCGGGTCTCGCTCTTGCTCAGGCTTATTTTCAACTCCTGACCTTGAGTGATCCACCCGCCTCGGCCTCCCAGAAAATGTAAAAGTTTTGTACATCAAAGGATACTATCAGTAGAATAACAAGGTAACCTATAGTATGGACTAGGATAACATATTTGCAAATCACCTATCTGATAAGAAATTAGTATCCAGAAGATATAGACAGGACTCTTAAAACTCTACAACAACAACAACAAAACCCCAATTCAAAATGGGAAAAGGACTTGAATAGACATTTCTCCAAAGAAGATATAAAATGGTCACTAAGCACATGAAAAGTTGCTCAGCATCACTAGTGATTAGGGAAAAACAAATCACAACCACAGTGAGCTACCACTTCACATCCCTTAGGATGGGTAATATAAAAAAAAAACCACACATACACAGCAGAAAATAACAAGTGTTGGTCATGATGTGGAGAAATTGGAATACTTGTGTACTGCTGGTGGGAATGTAAAATGGTGCAGTGGCTTTGGAAAATGATGTGGCAGTGCCTCAAAAAATTAAAAATATAATTAAACAATTCAGCAATTCCACTTCCTGGTGTATACCCAAAAAGAATTGACAGCAGGGATTTGAACAGATACTTGTACATCCATGTTTATAGCAGTGTTATTCCCAGTAGCCAGAAGGTAGAAGCAATCCATTGTCCGTCAGCGAATAAACAAATTGCAGTGTACACATGTAACAGAATATTGTGCAGCCTTAAAAAATGAAGAAAATTCTGACGCATGGTGCTACATCAGGGGTGAACCTTGAAGACATTATGCTAAGTGAAGTCTGCTAGTCAGAAAAGGACAGATATTTTATGATTCCACTCGTGAGGTAATCAAATGAGAGAAAGTAGAATGGTGGGTTACCAGAGGCTGCGGGGAGATGAGGACTGAGAGTTATTGTTTATGGGTACAGCGTTTCAGTTTTGCAAGATGAAATATGCTCTGGAGTTACTTGGTGGTAATGTTTGCACAACAGTGTGAACGTACTTAATGCCAGTGAACCATACACACACATATGCGCAAACTGGTTAAAATGATCTCCAGAAACCAACCCTAAGGAAATGTAGGTCTCTGAATTACCTGAGATAGAATTTGAAATAACTGTCTTAAAAATTTGCAGTAAGCTAAAAGAGAACTCAGACAACTAAATGAAATCAGGAAAATGATATATGAAGAAAAATAGTAAATTTTATGTTATGTATATTTTACCCAATTTTTAAAAATAAAGTCTAACATTGGTTATTCTGTTTTTTTAATTATAATAAGCAGTTGAGGTTGTTCTTGGCCAGGTGGTCCCAGGGGATATTTGACAATGCCTGGAGACACTGGTTTTCACAATCTGGAGTGGGTACTGTCCATCTAGTGGGTAGAGGCCAGGAGTGCTGCTGAATACCCCACAATGCACAGGACAACCCCTGTAACATAGACTTGTCCAGCCCAAAGTACTGGTGAGGTTGAGAAACTCTGAAGTGGACTGATGACCAATTAAAAGTCTGAAGAGGATTTGGTATGATTAGATCTTTGTTTTGGGAAGAAAAATGATGAAAGTATGAAAATTAGATTGTGCAGTGAAAATTGAGATTCATTAGGAAGTGTATTGATCTGTTAGGGCACACCAGAAGCTGGGCGGCCTAAACAACAGAAATTTATTTTCTCACAGTTCTGGAGACTGCAAGTCCAAGATCAGGATACCGGCAGGGTTAGTTTCTGGTGGGGCCTTGCTTTGTGTCTTCACGGGGTTTTTTCTCTGTGTGCCCTCACTCCTGGTATCTCTTATAAGGAATCCTGTTGGATTAGGGCCCCACCCTGATGACCTCATTTAACCTCAGTTACCTCCTTCAAGGCCCTATCTCCAAATACGGTCACATTGGGAGTTAGAACATCAACATGGATTTGGGAGAGTCAGGTGGGACACAATTTGGTATGTAATGTTCAGCTCTCTGGACCCCCTTCCAAATTTATGTTCCTTTTATTGAAAAATACATCCACCCCATCTCAACTCCTCCAAAAGTCTCAACCCAATCCAGCATCAACTCCAAGTTCAAAGTCTCATCTAAACATCATCTAAATCAGGCATAGGTGAGACTTGAGGTATGATCCGTCGTGAGGCAGAATTTCTCCCCAGCTGTGAACCTGCAAAAACAGACAGGTTATGTGCTTTGAAGACGTAATTGCAGGACAGGCGTAGTATAGACATTCTCATTCTGAAAAGGAGAAATCAGGAAGAAAAAAGGGGTTACGTTCCTAATCAAGTCTAAAACCTAGTAAGGCAAATGCCGTTAGATCTTAAGTCTAGAGAGTAAGCCTCTTTGGCTCGATGCTCTGCCCTCTAGGGTAGTGGCTTTGCCCTCTATGCCATGGTCAGGGGCAGCCTGGCTCACTGTAGCCAGTGGAGCTGGCCCCACATTATGAAACCCAAAAGTAGACAGCCTTGTCCCTGAGCCCATGTGCTATGTGTCTTATGGCCATGGAGAGCCCTGTGGATCTCTGAATTGCCTTTGGGATCATGCTTCGTTTTCATGAAGGACAAGGCATGTATGCACCCAGGTAGCTCTACTGTCAGAAGTCCAAAAGCCTTCCTTTATTTCATTCCGTGTCTGTCCTGTTTCATCCAAACTGGCAGTCTCTCTACTAGTATAATCCCATCTCTTCCTGGCTTCTGCTGAGATGGTGATTAAATCCATGAGTAATCTCTTTATGGTGTGATTGTCCAGCCTCACACTTGATGCTCTCTCCAGAACATGCTTGCTTAATTTTTTTGCAGCATGTACAGGCTGAGAATTTTCTGAATTTTTAGTTTCTGGTTCTGTTTTGCTTAACAATTCTTTCTTCTATTCCTCTCTCTCCTCTTACATTTTACCTTAATCAGTAAGGGGAAACCAGGCTGTACCTTCAACATTTTCTTTACAGATCTCCTCTTGTCATTCACAAAGTCTACCTTCCATAGAACACTAGAACACAAGGAGGATTGTCTTTCCTCCAAAGTTTTGAATGACACATTCCTCTTTTCCATCTGAGACTGCACCAGAATCATCTTTCATGTCATCTCTCAAGACAGTCGAGGCTTTTTCCTACACATCTCAAAACTCTTTCAGCCTCTACCAATTCCAAAGCTACTTCTCCATTTTTACATGTTTGTTACAGCAGTGCCCTCATGATCCAAATCTGTATTAGTGAGGCTTCTCCAGAGAAATGAAACCAACAGGTTGCTTATATGTGGGGGATTTATTTAAAGAAATGGGCTCATGCAAATACGGAGTCTGGTGAGTTCAAAATAGGCACCCTGGACTGGCAGCCTGGAGACCCAGGAGAGCCGTGGCACAGATAAAGTCCGGAGGTTGTCTGTTGAAGAATTCCCTCTTGCTTGGGAAGGTTGGTCTTTTTGTTCTGTTCAGGCCTGATTGGTGACCCGAATTATAGAGGGCAGTATGCTTACTGAAAGTTCACCCATTTCAATGCTAATCTCATCCAAAAACTCCCTCCAGGTTGACACATAAAATTAACCCTCACAGGAGGTAATGATAATAGTCTGGATAATAGGGTAGAGGAAAGCAGGACAGGTCCGGACCAAGAGTTTATTAAAAAATCTGAGTGAAAATGAGTATAATATAGAAGACTAGAAAATTTAGTTGAATGTGGGAGTAAGTGCAAGATTTTGAGCTTTTGATTTTGGAAAGGTGGTGGTACTGTTTTCCCAAAACACCCAGGGCAGAAAACACTGCACTTACTGCGAATCATGCTCAGAAGATGATTCTCAGTCTCGGCTATGCATAGAATGCCATGGGGGATTTTGGAAGTCTCTGTGTCGAGGCTGCACTGCCTACCCAATAAATCTGCATTCTGTGCGCGAGACTGGGCACCAGTATATTTAAAACTCTGCAGGTGATTCCAGTATATAACCAGCCTTGAGAACCACCATCAAGGGACACAGAATCGTGGGAAGCCTTTTAAAAAAAATTCTACCTGTCCAACAAAATTCTAGAGTACATGACACCAGGTTTCATTGATTTCTTTTCCTAGCCGGCCTTGGTCGCACAGGCACTCTGATAGCCTGCTACATCATGAAGCATTACAAGATGACAGCAGCCGAGACCATTGCGTGGATCAGGATCTGTAGACCTGGCTCAGTGATTGGGCCTCAGCAACAATTTTTGGTGATGTAAGTAGACAGAAGGCTTTTGTAATTCCACAGGGAACACGGGGGTCTGGAAACCGATGGGAAGTGGAATTTTCCTTAGTCTCCAGTAACAACAGACAATCTGGGAGGAAATAGTTATTTGTATATCTTTCTGGAAAGCTGTATTTTGATGTCATTTAAATGCTCTAGGAAACAAGCAAGCCTCTGGCTGGAAGGTGACTATTTTCGTCAAAAGTTAAGGGGGCAGGAGAATGGACAACACGGAGCAGCCTTTTCCAGACTCCTCTCTGGTGTTGATGACATTTCAATAAATGGGGTCAGGAACCAAGACAAGCCAGAACCCGAACCGGTAATCAAACCATCCTGGTCACGCTGTTGTTATTGCTTTAAATGCTGTTGAGAATCTTTTAGGGCGTGCAGAAAACTGTAGATGAAAATAATAAAGCACATTTTGAGGGATTATCGTCACACAGTTTTTTATATTTATAACCCTGTCTACGAACTTTTTACTCAAAATAGTTAAAACAAGGTTGTGTGTCTGTAAAACTGGCACGGGTAGGAAAAAGAGGTCTGTGAAGTCAGCTCTTAGGTAGACCTAGGTGTTCCTGGGGCCCTCACCCCTTCTTCCCATTTCACAACAGCTGATACATGGAGAACTTTTAAAGAACCAAGAGTTTAGGGGGTAGCAGTACTAAAGTGGTGGTAAGTGGATTGTGAAATTTTAAATAGGATGTTTTTATAATTGCAAGCCCATATGCCTCTTCACTATCTGTATGCTTTATATCGAGAGTGCTGTTGGGTTCTGTGTAAGTCAACTCGGTTGTCTTGAAATGTGACCTGTAGCTTGATTTCGAAAGGAGAAATATACTTTAGAGTTCTGCAGAAACTTGAAGTGTCCTATATGTACGTGTTTATGTGTATGTTTATATGGATAAGTAGCCCCTAAGCTTTGCTGCATTAATAAGTGCAACTTCAATCATTAGCTTAGTGTTTTTTTACTTACACAGTACAGTGATGACGATGAAATCAGTGGAGTGACACAAGGTGATAGACTTCGGGCCTTGAAAAGCAGAAGACAATCAAAAACAAATGCTATTCCCCTCACGTGAGTCTGGTTTCCTTTGTAGTGGTCGATGATGTTTAAGATATATGTGGGGTCCTTTGTGAGCATTTTTTTCCTATATATTTTTTTCCCTGGTTGGATGCCCATTATGTTACTTTGAAATGATGATGTTATTTGAAACACAGGGGTGCTGGCCTCGGAGGCTCCAAGTTGTCCTTTGTTTATCTGTGTCCTCTATGGTATGTAATAACCTCATGAGCCTTTATGGAGGGGGTGCGACATTAGGAATGCTTTTCCTTCTCAGATAATCAGCATGGAGCATCCCCCAGAGAGACAGCAGGTGTACAGCCCAGAATAACACACTTGTCCATAGTTATTAAAATGGTGAATTTCTTTAAATTTGCCAAATTTCAGATCATTTGTTTTCATATGGTAGAATTTAGTGTGACATGATGGCTTAATGGCACTATATTGTTTTGGGACAACAATTAACTGGTCTAAAATATATTTTTGTATTTTTTTTAATTTGGAGATTATTTTCAAATTATAGAAGAAGATTTGGCAAGAGAATAGGAAGTGTTTTAGTTATTGAGTGTATATATGTCCACATGTATTTCTTGTAGTTTGGGTTCAACCTCATGGAACATCCAGGATTGTTAGAAAAATACATAGGATCAAAATACATGGCCATTATACTTTTTTCTAGGCTGTTCTCTAGCAGATGCTCCCGCTTTTGCCGTGGGATTTCTTCCTTCTGGTTACCTCCCTTTTTATTATGGTGTACCAAATTCCCAGCCCTCTTTTTTTGCAGGAATGGGGGTGGTGATAGAGATAGGTCATTTTATTCAGTAAGCATCTTGTAATATGGTCAGGAATTGATGATATAATCAATCATTTATATTGGCAGAGATCAGGCTTTGTTTTTAATTAAAAGTGATTCCTCACTGGTATCACTGCATGATCTAAAAATTCGGAGGTAGAATTACACATAAGCATGTGTCATCATGGATTGCTCACCTGTGAAGTTCTTAAAAGACTCAAAGCAAAGAATGAAGTTTTCCGATATTAAATGCCTTGTGAACGTAGGGCATCAGTTTTTTTGTTTGTTTGTTTTTGAGACAGAGTCTCACTGTGTTGCCTGGGCTAGAGTGCCATGGCGTTAGCCTAGCTCACAGCAACCTCAAACTCCTGGGCTCAAGCGATCCTCCTGCCTCAGCCTCCCAAGTAGCTGGGACTACAGGCATGCACCACCATGCCCAGCTCATTTTTTCTATATATATTTAGTTGGCCAATTAATTTCTATTATTAGTAGAGATGGGGTCTTGCTCTTGCTCAGGCTGGTTTCGAACTCCTGACCTTGAGCAATCTGCCCGCCTCGGCCTCCCAGAGTACTAAGATTACAGGCGTGAGGCACCGCGTCCAGCCGGCATCAGTTTTGATTATAGGCATTTATTAAGCCTTCTTTTGCAGCTTAGTGGCGCTTCAGTCAACCAGACTGCTTTAAGAATGGTGCCTCTTTTAGCTGGGTGTGTTGGCATGCACCTGTAGCCCCACCTACTTGGGAGGCTAAGGCAGGAGGATCGCTTGAGCCCAGGAGTTTGAGGTTACAGTGAACTATGATGACACTACTGTACTCTAGCCTGGGTGACAGTGAGACCCTGTCTCAAAAAAAATATGTGCCTTTTGTATGATTTATTTAGCTCCAAAGTAGCTAAATTTGTTTTTCATTAAAATTTTTTATCTAAGACCTTAATGGTTCTTTTTGTTTAGAAATATGATAGAATCATCTGAAACTAATTCTGGACATGATGAAAGCAGCAGGTAGTGCCCTCAAGCAGTGCTTCTCAGACATCGCTGTGCATTTGAGTCGCCTAGGATGCTTTTTAAACTACAGATTATGATGAGTGGGTCTGGGGTGGGGTCTGAGAGCTGCGTTTCTAGCAAGCTTCCCTGTGTTGCAGATGCTGCTGCTCCAGGGACCACACTGTAAATTGCAAACCCTAGGAAGCTGATGCTTCCGCAGGTTGCTCAGGTTTTTTATTTTGTTTTTCAGAATCTGTATCATCAGGTTTTTTCCTCTATATTTTGATGCCTGTTGTTCAGAAGTCAAGTTGGGAGTCGGGATGCTAATTCTGTTTAGTCAAAGGTTCTTATTAACTAAGGCTTACAGGAAATTTCCTCGAGTCACCCTCTGAGTCTGTGATCCCCAAGAATATGTTTTCTGAAGAGTTCAATCACTTGACACTCATTTCTGAAGAGTCGAGACCTAGTGATAGAGTGAGACACTCTATCTCAAAAAAATATATAAAATAAAGAAAGAAAATACAGTACTTGCAAGAAGGGAAGTTCGTGAGAAATATACAAATACAGGTGATTCTTAGGAGAAAGGTATAGTATATAAAATGTTATTCCAATTATTGGTTTCTCTTTTATAAATGGTTAATATTTGAGGAGAGTTAAAGTTTTAAGAAATTGTAAAATAGCTGCTTTCTCAGAGAACCTGTCTGATCCTGATTACTGAGAAGACAGTAAATCACATAGCACCATGACGTTGATCTGATCTTCAGAACTTGATGGCAAGTATATTGTCTGTGCTAAAATGGATATAACTTGAGCCATGCTGCCTATCCTTCTGGGTACTGATCATTTCTGCTAGGTTTGTTCATGGTAAATGAAACGTGCAGAGTGGAGTTGCATCCTGATGGGAATAGGTAAAAATGGAGACATAATTAGCCTGGAAAAATCCCCGAAGTCTCCCTTAACAGTGTGGTAGAAATGGGAGTATGTTTCAGCAATGGAAAATAATTCCTAGACCATGTGCTTTACTAGAGGAGCAAATACAAATCTGTAATGCAGACACCTGGACATTCAGGCCATTCTGCCTTTAAGATAGCAGTTGAATCAGTAACTGGAATGAATGTTAGGATGCGTAGGAAGGTTCTGTAGTGTTCCTAGGCCATTTATTCCATTTAAATATTAAGCCCCTGCAATCTTAATATTGGTAGATTTGGCATTTTTGTGGGAAGCTAGTATAGGTATAACTTGTAGGACGAGGTTAGATTTTTATCTCGAGTCCACCCTTTTCCCACTGTATCGGGTGCCTGGCACACAGTTCTTAATTATGTTGATGATGAAGTCAACAATAAAAATGACGTAGTAAACTAAGTCAGTGCCTGCCACTTTCGTCAGTCCACAGGAAATGCTCAGTGGAGCCTTTTTGTATTTGGTCACAGATGCACCCAGGTGACTATTTGGAAGTGTAGAGTAGTTGGAAGGAGCTACCACCCTTCCCAATGTGAGCAGATTTCCTTCCTTCTGTGCTAGAACCCAGGCCAGTGGATTAACACCAAGCTGAAAGCCAACTTGTATTGCTTGAGGGAAATGAATGGGGAAAACCACTGAGGAAAAATGTACAGTATGAATACAGAAGTGAAACTTTGCCCCTGTTGTGTTGCCTGGGGTTGGGTGTGTCGCACGTGCAATGCTTCAGGAGTTCAGTTACAACTCCACTGAAATGTGATCACTTCTGCTGTGCTATGTTTGTTTATAATTTTTATAATTGTGCCTCCTGTTATCTTGTTAGTTAGTCTAGGGCTTTTTTTTTTTCTTTTGGTTGTTTGGGTTTGCTTCATTTTTCCCTGTGGTTTGGTTTAGTTTTTTGTGTGTGCATATCGTATACTTTTTGAAGAACTTTAATCATAGTCTGTGACCCATTTCAGTATCATAAATTTAAATTAACATGGGACAGTTACCCAGCTAGAGATTGAGGCTAACCTTTTATCCCAAATTATCAAACCTATTTAAACTAAAGATAGCATTTTTTGCCTCCAACACAAAATGGCAAAACTCCACCCTTCTTTCTCACCCCTGTGCATCCCAGTTGCTGTACTAGGCCCTCAGGTGTGTAAGGTTCACATGTAGCTTTATTTGTTTATTTTGTATTATGTTATTTATTTTGGCTTCCCAATTTGAACATCTGTTCTTTCCCCTTCACCCCTTTCCAGATGTCCCCTAGCTGTGCTGACCTCTGCACTGTGTAGTGTTGTCATCTGGTGGATTGTTTGTGACTACATTTTTCCCATCCTGCTATTCTGTTTCGATGGTTTCAGAACACAGTAGCCATCAGGACCCCTTGACAGATAGCTGCTGTGTAAGTGTCCCATTCCCTTTCTGCGCTGTCGCTTACTTCTGGTGCCTAGCGTGATTCTCACCGTGCATGTTTTTCTCCTTGTCAGCTCCTAGCTTTGTTGGTTTGCCTATTTTTCAAAGGTTCTTTTTCTGAATCTTTTCAATGAATGAATGGTGGTGGGGAGGGAGAGCTTCACCGTTCCTTTCGCAGACGGGATATTAAAAATAGCATACCTTGTTTTTAAGTTGCGCTTGCTCTTAACAGATATTTTAAAATAGCATTTTATAAATAAAAACACTGAAATAGTTTCTCTTTCCTATCAATAGTAGTTAGTTAGCTTGGGATAGTTGGGGTGGTTTTCTTTCACTCAATTGGCTCTATAGCTTCTCTCTGGTTATCTATATCTTGAGAATGCCCTTTCTAATCTAGCAAAGAAGAATTTTTCCCACTGGTTTACTTTCAGTAAAGATTTGATGTTGTAGCCTTGAGATCTAATGAAGATCACTTCCTGGGTTTCCTCTCCAATCATGCCACTGTACAGTAGCTTTCTCTTAAGTCTTCTATCTTTAGTATGCAGAATTTTCTACTCTATCTCATTTCATTTCCTCCCCTTTAAGGAACACAGCAAGTACAGTTTTCAAAACTTGATGTTAAATGAAGGCAGAACAGAAGCTACCTGTTTTGGTGTGTGTTTCCATGTGACGGTCACTGCTCCCACTTTTCTCTTTTTCCCCAAAATAACCAGAATGTCTTTATTAGATTAATGTAGGCAAATTTATATACTCTTGAGATCTTTCATCCTTGAAATGAAGACCTTAACAATGAAGAGGCTTCTTTTCTGCAGAAGAATGTGGCAAGACCCCTCCCCCACACTCCCGGTGGAGCAGCATAGTGAAGACCCCGGGCACAGAGGGTGGGCATGTCCTTCCTGGGTGCTAGGTTTACCACCACCCTCTTACCTGGGCTGCATTCTTCCTTCTCTGAAACTTTTTCTTTGACTCATATTTTAAGAATTTTCTCTTATCTCCATTTGGACTTAGAAGTTATAACTTATAAAAGAATCCTTCCAAGATTTCTTCCAAAGTGAAATTTCATTGCAACCAACTCTGGTACTTTGTCTTTTCATTGAGTAAGATTTAAGAAAGATTTAAAAATCAAGCAGTTTTCTCTCTTTTCAAAATTAAAGAAAACCTGCTTACCATGTTCCTGTTTGGCATTTTCTTGAATATCTTATTAAACCAAGCTTATTATTGCATATTCAGATGTGCTATATTTCTGATATAGGTTAACCTTCTCAGTGGTTTTTCCTAGTAAGCTTCAGTTTCCATGTATTCTGCCTCAAGAGCATCTTGTGCTACATAGATTTTTTTCTTCTCAAACTATTCCAAGTGACAAAGACGTTCTGAGTGGGTGGAGTTCTTATTGGGTGGAGCTGTCACTAATAATACTCAGGCACTCTGTGGTTGTATTGGCATTCCCAGTGTAAGTTTGAAAATGGTCTCTATCAGGCTCTTTTCTTTTTAATATTCTGTGTAAGCTGTAACCTTTTGTTGTTTTTGTGACTGATGTTTGCCATTGCATTTCTAGAACCAAGCAGAGTATTCCGTTTAGCCAGCCTAATTAATTTGGAATTTACAGAAGCAGAAAGCTTTTAACAGTTACAATGATGTTAATAAGTATAATCTTGGTAGTTCCCCCTCCCCATTACTTTCTTTCTAAAGGACGTTATTTGTAAGGTTGACTACTCATGGATACTGTTGTTGTCATTTGCCTCTGTTGGTGGATGATGTAGCATCTCCTGATAGATTGTTACTAGTGAAAAGCATCTGTTCCCTGCCGTCCTAGAGAAGCAGGCCACTGCAGGTTGCTGTATCAGACTCTGAGATAGTGGAAAGACACAAACAGAGGGCCCAGGGCCATCATTTTGCAGCTCTGTGTGTATTAGTGGTGGACAGCTAGCATACATAGTGCATAGTCACCCTGATGGATTCTTCTCTTGGAACTGGATGTTCTTGTTCAAGAATTTTGTGGCTTGATAGGTGAGAAACCTAGCTTTTCAGGTTTTTTGCTTGTCGTGTGCCTTGAGTTGAGAGTATTGAGGCTCCAAAGATACTGTATAGAAGAAAGTGAGCTGCTGTGAGTATAGGCACAAGGTAAGTAAGACAGAAGATATTTTCAGGAGCGAGGGAAAGGAGAGTATCTGCCGAATATTGCTCTGAAACAGCCATGTGACTGGCTTGGTTTGGGAGGTGGAAGGCAGTGAGCACCCAGGTTCGCTGTGGCAGAGGGAACACTTCACTTCCTTTTGCTAGTTTGACCCACCTTGTCAAGGTGCTTCTTGTAGGACATCACTAATAATATCTCAGTGTAGGTGTTCGGTTTCCCCCCCACTTTACTGATATATAACCTACAGATATGATAACTGACTTGTTGTCAGTGCAAATAACTGGACTCTTCCCTGGTGTGAGTGATACATTCTAAATTTCTATCATTTTCTTAAAGTTGCACAAAAATTATTAGCTATTAAATATTATTATATTAGTTCACATTAATTTACACTAATTTTATAGAGAAATACTTTTTAAAATACATTTCCTATCAGCCTCAGAATTACCACTTGATTTAGCAGTAATTTTTTGTTTTGAGTAGTATTTAAACATTTCAATAATAGTTCATTTGTGAAATCAGGACTTAAATTTCCAAAGCAGGCAATGTATTGGCTCTTATTTTTTTTCTCATATGAGTGATTTTGCAGTGTGGTAGATGTCTATACTTTTGGCCATCTGTGGCCTCAAATAATTTGAGAAGTAGGTGTTATATTTCCAAAAAAGCCAAAAGGGGTCTCATTTTCTCCACGTGTAAAGGAGCAGATGAGGGAGATTCATGAGAACACAGGTGGCACCAGCACCAGGCCTGGGCTTCAGAAGTACCAGTGAGTGAGGCACCAGCAGTTTCCCTCGTTTTGGTTTTATTAATACAAACTTCTAGATCCAGATCCTTAACAGGGATGAATAAATATTGCCCCCTCGTTTTATATAATCAGAAAGAATTTTTAAATTATTTCTTGTTTTCAGGGTAGAATTCATAAGCCAGAGTACTGAGCACCTTTGATGCTACAACTAAATCAGCATATATTTTTTCTATTTTGTTAGAACAGTCATCATTTCAGATGACCAAACTGTAGGAGAAATGCTGAACCAAGCATTGGCTGATTTATCTAGGATTTGTGTTCCTCCCTGAGATTGAAGGCTGGTTTTATAGGGCTTTCAGAAATCCTCCGTGGGCAAAGTGAAACAGCCGTGATAGCTGCCCCTCCTTTCTCGTCCCCAAATGGCTTGAAACCACTGGCCCAGGCAAGCTCCACACTGTGCTCTGGGACAAGAAAACCATTGGCTATTTCATGATGAGAAGTTTAGCATTTCACTAAATGGTGAATATGCTTTGCTTTGGGTCATACTAAGGTTATAGGAATTTACTGATCTTTACTACATTTTAAGGCCCTGGCTTTGGTTATTAACCAACATGCTGCAACACAGGCAAGTGAGGCAGGATGCTTGTTAGTTGTAACGGTCTCTTTTTACTCTGGTGAGCTAGGTTCTTAGAAGTTTTTATTGGCTCCTTCGTCTTTATGATTGATTACGAGAGAAGAAAGATTTTTAAGTCAGTGTTTTCTCTTTCACATAAATACAAGTTGATATATATAAATGTGTATTTATGTGGTTTGGTTTTTCAATGATTATCTCTTGAGGAAAAAAGAATTACATATAAAATCTTTTGATATTTTCTGCTGGTTTTCCTGTGCTGGTTTAAGGAGGAAAAAAGAGAATGACTGTCTACTTATGAACAGGCTATTGTGGGTGGCCTTTAGCTGAGCATGTTCTTTTCTGATTCATGTATTTGCCTCCTGGGCAATGCCTACCCATAGACAACAGTTCCCTGAGATTTTTAGAGTTTAATGAAGGAAAGTTTCACAAAATTTAAGTAGTTTCACTTCATTTTAATGGTTCTTGGAGATTTAGTAAATAGTTATAATCCAGACAAAACTCATATTTTGCTTGAACATATTTTCAAATTCTGAAATGTTATATAAAATTAGTATTCATTTAGTGTTTATTACCCATATTTTCAGCTCTGAAGAGTGAATATTTTGTAGCTGTTTTCTAAATTTATATTTATATTCTTTAGAATTTTGGGTTTCTTAATGATGTCTTGTTTTTATTACTAGAAATCTGAGCATCTGTTTTTACCTTTGGGCACAAAAATTTGTTTAGCTGATGGATTTCTTTGGTGTGGGAATCGCTTAAAAAGCCAGGTCATTCGTTTTCCAAAAGCAAAGCACTCTGCTTATCTTTGTGTAACCTTCAAAGGGAAATGAGATGCTTCATTTCAAAAGGCTTTGATGTAAAAATGTGTTTCAGGTATTTTTGGCAGATGTGTTCATAGAAAATCCTATCAATTCTCAATAAAATAATTTGCTGCTCTGAAGTGCAAAAATTCCTTCCTCTGTCACATATTTGAAAATTGTTTCAGTGAATATAATCTTATTTTTTTCCAACTATTTTCAGAGTAATTCTTCAGTCCAGTGTTCAGAGCTGTAAAACATCTGAACCTAACAATTCTGGCAGTGCAGGCATTTCTAAAAGAACCACCAGATCTGCTTCAAGGAAAGGCAGTATTAAAAGGTGAGAAAAGAATCCTACTTTTCTGAAAAGTTGTAAGCATTGGTTTTCCAGTTTAATTTTGTGGATCCTACTTCTGGAGAATGCCATGAAGTTAGGAGAAAAGAGAGTTCCTATGATGGGAGAGTCATCAAAAGTGTTTTACTTGTTCATCAACACCAGAAGTGTGGTCTCTGGGTCATGATATGGGAAACCTTTTAAATTAAAAATATCCAAAGCTGTCAGAACTTGGAGGAAATCTTTCTGAGTATATCAGATCCAGCATGATGTTGGAAAATTAGCTGCAAATTAACAAGAGGGTAGAAACATGATAACTCTAGTGGGTTTGGGAACCCTCCTCTCCCTAAAGACTCTCTGTCCTCTTGGCTATAGTCCACACCAAAGGGTGGTGGCTCTTCCTGGTTTATCCCAGCTTTCTTCACTGCCTTCATTATGTACAGGCTTTGACAAGAAAACAGACATGTTCTGTCACCAAACCAATGACTCACTTTCGTCTTTGCATACTTCTTATGAAGTGACGGTGGACATTTCATTCTTAAGTATTCCAAAGACAAATCCCTAGTGAAGAAAGAGTAGATATCCCACTCACTGCTATCTCAGGAGTGCGAGGTGGGCACCCTTTTCACGTTCTCTGCATCTCTGCCTGCTGTCGTCGACCCAGGCAGTCCTGTTTTTGTGCTTGTGGTAATGCAAATCTCTTACAATAGACCATGGTGGCCTGAAGATAATCAAATCCAGACGTTACAGTGTCCTCTACAACTTCCCTCCCTTCTTTTTAACTTCCCTACCCCGTATCTTTGAGGCTTTGGGCCCATGTGCCTCATCGTCAGTGTTGGGTTTGTCCCCGATGTACAAGCAGTCAGAGTCTGTCCTGAGAGGCCCTTGACGCACCGAGAGCTCTGTGTGCTTTGCCCTCTAAGGAATCGTTCAGCTCTGTCATTTGCTGTTCGTGATCTTTTGTACAACTTGACAACATACACATAATCATGAGAATGTGATAGTGCCCAGTATGAATATTTGAGAATGGTTGGGCACTGACTCAATGATGTTAGGATTTTTAATTTTTTCATTAGAAATGTATCAAATATTCATATTCTTTTTTACTCTCTGATTCCACTTGAGAAGAAATACAAAAGGTCAAAGATTTAGGTACATATCAGAGTATTATTTCTCATAGCGAGAAATAGGAAAATGGGCTGAAGATTGTTAAATTATGCCAAATGAATTGGGAGTCATGTTTTTAAAGAAAACTTAATACCTTTGAATAAATGCTCGTGAAGCCATGAGTGGAAATAGCCACATGTAAAAATTTTGCAGCATGAGTCTGTTTTTGTAAGTTGATAATATATATGTATAGAAATGTGTAGATGTATAAATGTTTATAGGTACAAAAATATATTCTACGTATGTATAGAAATAAGGTAAAGGAGAAATATGCCATAATACTCACAGTTCTTCTGGTTGGTGGGACCGTTGGGGATTTCCTTTTTTTTAATTTTTTTATCCTTTCCTTATTTTCTAACTTCCCTACAATCATGAGGGGAAATGGGAGTATTTGAACTTGAACAGTTTGAATCAGACTATTCAAAATGGAAATAAAAAACCTGCGGCTGCTCATAGTTAATGTGGACGTGTTCTTTTTAGGTGTGAGTGCTCAGGCTTCCCTTACAATCTAGTGTGTCTTGCACATTTAATTCTGCTTTCTGCTTTTTTAGATTGCGCTTTTCAGGTTACAGAGGAATAGAGCCCAGGAGCCCCGAGGGAGCTTGCCACGTCACGCCATCTTCCTTTGAGGAGGGCTGGCCATTGGTCAGTTTTTCCATTTAGGTCTTGTTTGTTGCTTTTTCATTGTCACTCCTGTGACCTAAACATGTACTGCTCAGGAGAGGTGGTTCCTGGTTGCAGTGAGCACCTAGCGAACATCTGCCGGAGGTCCCTGCAAGGACGCTCTGAAAACTCTAAAGTAGATTTCAGGCTGAATAGTGTGGACTGAATGTGAAATGATCCAAAGTTTCCAGGAAACTAAGATAGTGCTGAAAACCAAAAAGCCTTCTTTTAAATTCCAAAATGAGCTTTTCAGAGATGATTTGGAGAGCCAGAGGAGTAGAGCAGTGAGAGTTAATTGGATTTCACAGATCATTTAACCACCTTCCTCTACACGGGTGTTTTTGTTTTGTCCTTTTGGGGCTTTGGCCTGTGTTCACATCACCTTAACCGTTACCCACTCATAGTTTACAGAAGAAAGGCAAATAAATTATGTACAGTTTCCAGGAATCAGAGGCAGCCAAGCTGTAGCCTGGAACTTTGTCCTACTGAATGCTGTTTGGTTTTGGTTGGAGGGTAATGAGGGAATTAATATATTGGTGCATGATCTCATTCTGGGCACAATAGTGTGTGCTGAGATTGTTGAGTAACTGTACAGTGTTGAATTGAAATCTTTCCTTTAAACAGAGGTACAAGGAAACCGGGACAGCCTTTCAGTGTACTTCCATCCGTGCTTTCAAGGTGCCAGGCTGCTGGTCCACTTTGTTATTCGGCTCCTTCCTGAGCCTTCTCTCTTGCAGGTTGATTTTGTTCTCAGTAATCGTCATCATCTGTGGTGCTTAGGACCTTGACCTTTCTTTTCCACATTCTATTCTATTCTTAGAGACTTCTAGGATGAAGACCCCCACCTAAACTCACTTAGCACTGAATTGGCTCTTTTGAGTTTTGACAGTTTACTGAGAGGCTCTTCAGCTTTGGAGAGTTCTTTTTTTTTTTTTCTTTTTAAGAGAAGGAGTCCCCCACAGGCTGGAGTGCAGTGGTGTCATCATAGCTCACTGCAGCCTCGAGCTCTAGACCTCAAGCGATCCTCCTGCCTTGGCCTCCTTAGTCACTGGGACTACAGGTGGGCCACCACGCCCACCTAGAGAACTTTTTCACAAACATGTCAAAAGAGCAATTACTTAGGGGGCTCAAAAAATACGAGTGGCGTCCTGAGTATTTGTTGTTGGGAAAAATGCCGCTGTGTTTCTCATGGCAGATGATCATTCCCTGGTGTGTCCGTTTGAACTAAGCCACACTGAAACCTCAGTCTGTGGCAGTGGCTCCCCCACAGCGACTGTGCAGCGTGTCTGTGCTGCGGCCCTCCGCCCGGGATGGTTGGCCTGGGTGCTGCTGGGCTGTGTGTGGCACTTCTCAGTCCCTCTGACGAGGGAGATGAATGGGCTTCTCCGCCCACCCCCACCCACTCTCCCTGTTAGAGCTAACATCCATTGTAACATTTCTCCTTCAAGAATTAATAAATGCAGCGACTAACTGGCTCCATCACAGAGGCCTGTTTTTCGGTGTTCTCACATTAACTCTCTGAAGAGCTCTTAGGACGAGTCTCGAAAACTTCATCGTGCCTCCAGCTGAGAACTCACAGCCACCTCATTTGCTGACATTCACTTCACATCATTTCGTGGCTTTTCCACCAAGCGCGTGTTTCTGTGAGCTCATGCTATTTCTTTGGGGCAGTCTTTTTCTTTTTCAATTATAACTTCATCCGTTTCCTGGGAAAACTTTCATGTGCAAGTGACTTTTTTATTCTGAGTTGCATCATTGGGAACCATCACTTTCTGCTACAGTTGCTAAACCAACTTTGTCCATGGCTTCAGATGTTCTGTCCCTAACTGTTCATATTGTGGGGGGAGATAAATGCTCAGGTTCTTTCCTTACCCTCTAAAACCAAGTGTCTATGTTCAGGAGCCCTCCAGCTGGCAGTAGCTGCATTCGGGGCTTCTTTTAAGTCGCCACCTCATACCTGTCCCTGCTTCTTGACCCTCAGACTCTCAGATCTCGGCGCCTGTTCCATGGCCTCTGGGCTTTAGGTTTTTGTTACTGCCCTTACCTCCAAAAGTACATCAGCCTAGGAGTCCCAAAAGATTGTCTCTCTAACTACTCTTTATTTAAATGTTCATTCCCTCTGATCTTTAAAAATATTAATGTCCCTTTGAAATTCCAGATATTTTCCCGCTGGGCTTCACTAGCTGACCTAGACCTTTTTACTCAATACTCTATTGGGGTCTCCGAAAACTAAACCATCAATTCAAACACACCTTCTCCGGTAGAGCAGCAGCGACGTGATCTGAGTGAGGGGCGCTTCAGATTGGTTTTCCTGACTCTTTTCTTCTGCGTTCGTTTTCCTCTGAGAATTGCTACTGAACTGACAGCGTCACGTAATAGATCGGGGAAGGGAGGAGGAGCGGCAGGGTGAGAACCGTGGTTGGTCATTTCGGAACAGAGCAGGGTCCTTGGGGTGCCTGCATTCGGCCGGACCGGAAACCACTTAAGGTGACAGAGCTTTTTCTGTGACCAGATCCTGGCTTTGGAAATAACCCAGTAACACTTCTTTGTCTTTTCGTTCTGTCCGCGTCTCCCGCAGCCTGGTTCCTCAGCGGGAAGGAAGGAAAAGGAGTGCTTTGCAGCCAACGCCCTTTGCGGCGCTATGGTACTTTCCCTGCTCTGCTGCTTTTGCCCGCCCGTCTTTCTTGATTTTTGTTTATTTTACTTTTGTTTTTAGTTTTTGCAGAACTGAACCTTTTTCTGCTCTGCCTTTCTCTCCTGTCTTTACTTTATGGTTGACACTGTGCCGTCTTCTCCAAAGTCTTTGTCATTTAAAAAATTATACCACATGTATACTCTTTAGCATGTCAGTATTTTTATTCTGTTGCCTTCCTTGTCTTTGATAACTTCCTGCAGGACGCTTCAAAACCTTTATGGTAAAATCCTTCTTTTTTCCCCTCCATAGCCCCTCCTTTCCGAGGACTAAAACAGTCTTGCGTTAAATAAAAACCTGTGACCAGAGCTGAAGAAGGACTCTAGGAACAGAAAACTGCGACAGGACTTAGCACAATTCGAGAACAAAACAAAATTGCAAAAGCCTTAGTTGCTTTCCACCTAAGAAGCTGATTCAATGAAGAAAATGTCCACTGGAGTTGACGTAACTAATTGAGTTTGGGTACAAGGGAATGACTCGAAGAAGGACCCAACTCTCCTTTCGTAGAACCGTCTCAAGCTTGACAAAAATGCTGTTGTAAATTTAGTCTCAGGTGTGAATACCCAAACCCTCCCTGACCCGGGGGGCTGGCTAGCCCACGGCGTGTGTGTCCCTGTGATGGCAATCATTTTAGCTGCTGGCCTCCAGAACAATTGATCTCATGGAGGTTTTTTATGTATTTATTTTCTGTTCGCCCTGTGACCGTGTGTCAAAATCTGTATAGATAAAAGAGGCATCACTGAAATGGTACTTTCTGTAATTTGATACTGTTTGGCTTAGTCATCTTCCCTCTACTGTTTGTAACACTGTTGTAATGTTAACTCTGTTGAGTACCCAAGCTGCTTGTCTTCCACCAGAGAGTGCTTTACTGACAAGAATCTGTGAATCCACATTGAAACACTGTTGCACGTTGTAATACTGAAGTGGTACTTTGGTGACCTAAAACTTGCAAGAAAATATTCACGGTAGCTTCAGAAGACTCAGGAGGAGAAACTGGCCTCAGAGTGGAAGACTGTGGCAAGCCATTCCTTTTTATGTCATTTAGAGACTAAAGAATGGCAAGGCTGCCAGTTGTTTGGTTGCCCAGTCACACAAATTAAAATCATATTTCCTTCCGTGCACGGAAAAAATACTGTTGGTTTTTCCCCTTGGAAACAGCAATCCCAAATAATGGTGGCTTTAAAAAAAATGTTATTTGTCCTTTAGAGTCTTTCTCTGTAAGTTGGATTTTTTCCTTATGTGATTAGCCTAAGGCCATTCACACATCCTTTGATTTCAGTGGCAATTATTTGCTTCTGGATTTCAGTTGTTTGTGGTAAGAAAACTCACTGTTGCCTTTGATTAGGGAATACAACCAGTAACTCTTTGCAGAGTGCCTTCTCCCCACGCCCCTCTGAAACACAGCGGAGTCTGTGATATAAAGCAATCACAAAGACAATTTATTTGCTGCTAAAAACAACAAAAATGGGGCCCCAAATAAAAGAATATTTTGCACTCACCTTGGCTCCTCCCATAGTACAAAGTGGTGGTTTAGTTATCGTCAAGCAGTTTTTGCCTGTGCTGGTTTGGAGGATGGAGGGACGCAGTATTTGGCACTGGGGGCAAATGCCCTCCCAAGCCAAGAGGAATGCATCAGGTCAGCAGGCGGCTCCCTTTGAAGGAGCTGCCTTTCCCCGGGAACTATTAGGGATAAAATGTGGCTGGAATAAGCAGGTAAAAGTCTTTAATGCACAAAGTAACTGAAAGCAGTGACTCCATTTTGGCGTTTACTCTCTTGGAGTAAAGTGTAAAACTGACATGGAGGGGAGACGAAGATGCCGTTGTCTCAGCCACACAGCTCCTTCCCCACCAGGCACTCTCCGGCTTTGAAACACTGGGGACCAGGTCACAGAAAAAGAGTGGTTTTCTATGCCTGAAATGAATAGGCACAAAAACCCCCTTGCCGATGGGAAGACCGCTCTTCAGTAAGATTTGGGTAGAGGAGGAATGTTCTATTTGCTGTCTTGTGCTGAGACGATACTAAATATTCAAACTGTGCCCGTGCATAAAGCATTGAATTCTCAGGGCATCTCTTCTTCCCCTTACACTTTTTAAGGCCACCTCCTCCGTAAATAATCCAGTAGTTGCGAAAGTCAAACTTTCGTCTGAACCGTTGTTGGTTTGGCTCTTTATTACGTCACAACAAGTGGATGTGCTGCCTGCCGTGGCTGTTGGTGGCCACTGCTCCGTCACAGCGAATAAGCCACTTGGTATTTTGGCCTAGAGAAAAAAGTGTGGGTGTCAGTGCGAACCACTGCTTTTTCGTTTTATAGATTGCCTTTTCATGTTGGCTGCTCAAGTTTCCAGCTAGAATTGCTATCACTGTGGCTCTTTCTAAAAGTCCCTGTATTTAACTGGCTCACTGAAATTAGTCATAGGAAACTTCTGTTTGGTAAAGAAGCATTCCTTGGACTCGCAGATGACTTGGGGTAGTGCTTCACATGGAGAGCACAGCAACAGTGTTAAAGGCTCGGGGAATCCAGAAAGTGTCTGGGTCTGACTGATGGAAAGGTCTTTCTGCTGTGACCGCGAGTGGACTCTCCCCACCCCTCCAGCCACCACCACCAACTGAAACCACAAAACACCCAGAATCTTCTGGGGTTCTAACTTGGAGTCCTTGTTATAGAAGACCTTGTTGCTATGGAATATGAAATAGTATATGTCAGGGGGAAGAAATTCCTTTAATTTAAGAGCCTTAAATAACTCTGAAAATACACCAAGACAGTTTCCAATAGAATTAAAATTAGAAATGAATATTTTTAGGTGCCCTTGAAGCTTTCTGGGGACTCAAATCATAAGAGGCAGGGACAGTCCAAAGGAAGAGTGTCTGTAAAACTAAGTTGTTGGAAGTGCAGACTTGTATTTGGCAGTGCTGTAGAGGAACTCAAAGGCGCTTGCCGGTCAGTGCAGAGGCAGCCGTGAGTGGCGGCTCCTCTGCAGAGCTGCTCCGTTCTCAGCTCCGTGCCCTTAGCCTGTCCCCCACCCAGCCCTCCCCTGCCCTTGTAGCCCTCTCACAGGGGTGATCGCTACCTCTTTTTGTGGGCCCAGACAGGTTTTAGAGGAGTTCCTAAGTGCTCTCACGAGGCCAGCGTGTTCGCTGTTGGAGCAGGATGCCTTCTGCGTGTGTGTGGCCCGAGGGCTTCCCCTCGCCTGACCCACCGTCCGTGACACAGGAGCGGTGCACTCGGGTGTCCGTTCTTGATGTAGCTTCGCTCCTCCTCCCGCGCGCCTACGCTTGCAGATACAATCATTGCATTTGGGAAAGCAGTGCTCATCAAAAACACCTTAAAAACATACCCTATTATTTCTTTAATAGTTATCTCCTACTATTAAACAGTCCTGGGGAGGCCAGCTGCTGCTCTTCCAAATCTCCGCATCTGAGTATGCTCCGTGTCACTCAGCGGAAATAAGACAGATGTGCTTAAGAGACTGGACAGCTGGCCTATACTGTGTAGGAAATTACCTCCTAATTACCCAGTAGGATTCACTGTCAGCACATTGTTCATCTGATGATAGTACTCAAGTTTTATACTAATAATTTGCAGACTTTTATCCAACCTGCATTCATGTACAGATTATTAAAAGTTTTAAAATGTAACTGATTAATCAGTATTTGATCATTGTCTTGATTTTTTTATTACAATGTATATTTCTAATCATATTTTTTTAAAGCCTAGAGAACTGGTTGAATGAATGTTTATTTTCCTGAAGGTATTTTTAAGATAAAGCTTCATAATGGCCTGTAAACTTTGCATATTTATGTAGTTTGATACGTATTTGTCACATTTGAAAATCTTGTGTATTGTAACTGGTTTTTATACAAAACATTGAATAGTGGAAATTGTATAATGATAATCATGTAATTAAAACTATTAACCAAACAGCCTTTTGGTTTATTGTACTCACTCACTGAGCATCCTAAGTTATGGTGGGCAGTAAAATACACAGCAGACATAACCCAGAATCTTTAGTAGTCTGCTAGGGCTGCACAGACCCAATGGCTTAAACAACAGAAATGTATTTTCTCACATATCTGGAGGCTGGAAATGCAAGAACAGAGTGTCAGCAGGTTTGGTTTCTCCTGAAGCCTCTGCCTGTGGCATCCAGACGGCCGCCTTCTTGCTGTTCCCTTGCGTGGCCTCTCTTCTGCACCGGCACCTCCCTGGAGTCTCTGCACGGCCTGACCTCCTTTTCTTATAAGGACACTAGTCAGATTGGACTGGGGCCCACCCTAACAGTCTCCTGTTACCTTAACCACCTCTTGAAAAGTCGTGTCTCCAAATACAGTCATGTCTTGAGGGGCTGGGGTTCAGCCTCCAGCGTGTTAATTTGGGGGGATCCAAGCCAACCTGTCACACCTTTGGTGGCTGTGGGGCTCCCGCTGTGAGGTCATCCCACCCACACCTCACCACCAGCTCACGCCACGCAGGGGTTTTTGACTCTCTGGAGGCCACTGGGATGAGACTCAGGTTTATCAGGCACTTGGGGTCCTGGAGGTGGTTAGACTGCGGCCCCTTCTCTTCCGCTGCCGTGGCCAGCCAGGACCAGTAGTGAGGCTGTCCAGGACCCTAGCCCCAGTGTGCGCTTTGCTTGCCCTCCCTGCTGACAGTCTTTCTTGCTGGGCAGGGTCCTCAAGGCACGATGGCCACACCTCACACAGAGCTCATGGCTGGTACCTGGGGCCTTGTTCTGCTGAGGGGTTCATCCACTTCCCCCAGGGAGCTGGGCCTTGATCTGGACCTGTCTCTTCATCTCTCTCCAAACTCCTCCCCCCCGTGTTCCCCCAGGTGTGGCATTTGCAGGCTCTGCCCTCTGGGAAGCGGCGGCCTCCGCCTGCCCTTCTGTGGTTTCCCTTGAGGACAGGGTTGGTGCTGTGTTGTCCTCCTGACTTGCAGGAGCTCAAGCGGTTGCGGTGAGCCAAGCAGTTCTGTGAAGTCCCTGTGTGCTGGGAGGGGCCGGCTTGGCAGCAAGGCCCCGAAGCTTGCAGGGCTTTAGATGAAACTGCAGGCACGTGAACGCCTGTGCCCCACTGGAGGGCCCGGGTGCTCGGGGATGTGCAGCGGGAGCGGTGGGCGTGGAGGCGCCTGGCCCTGTAGATGTGTGCATGTCTCCTTCTCTGTTGTCCGGAGCCACACTGCCCAGTGCCAGTCCGCTCTGAGGACAATCTGCTGAAGCCCTCTGCTTCCGTTTCTTAAATAAAATGGTAATAAGGATTCTTACCTTAGCAGTATAGAGTTAAATGGGATAAGACATGCGAAGTGCTTGAAACAGTATCGGACACACAGCTTTCAATAAATTATTTTGTCATACATTTTAGATAATTTTCTCTAGGTAACTAGGTAAAGACTGATTATAGTCCCTCACTACCTGATACTTTTGGTACCTGCAGCATTGTTTTATGCACATGTAATGGTGTAAGCATTTTAAAAGAGGTCAAATACACTATTTTGCCTTGAAGGGGGGCGCTGAAGGTAAGTCTCTTGAGAGTGGTGTGTTCAGGGCAAAGATTCGCACCGGTAAGTGCGTAGCGCTGGGATCAAAAGAATTGTGTGTCCCTGCCTTCGCACTGGTGCCAGTGCCACTGCGGGGTGCAGCGTCGACTCTGCCTTCTCGCCCTCCTTCCGTGTGTCCAAGTGCACTTGTGGGTGCCCTGGAAAGCAGCATCTGGGAGGAATTCTCCAAAAACATAATTTTTACCTCCTCTGTAGTACACCGTGAATTATGTAACCGTTTTCTCCCTGCTGTTGGCCATGTGGGTGGTTTCCAGCTGTTTGCTGTTACAGCACTGCATGAATGTTCTTGCATGTAAATTCTTCCTGGGAAGTGCTGGTTATTTCCTTAGGATAAATTCTTACAGAAGGGATTCCTGGGTCAAGAGATACGCAGACTTTTTCAAGCTTTTGCTATACACTGCATCAAAGAGTGGCTTGATGTAATTGTTCAGAGCATGAATTCTGGACCCAGATACAAACCTTTGCTCTGCCATTTACTAGCTGTGCGATTTGAGCCAAGTTACTTAGACTCCCTCAAGCTGTTCCTTCTCTAAAATGGCGGTGGCAGTATCTATTGTCCAGGGCTAGGTATGAGGATTAAGTTAGTATAAGTTGTGAGTATAAGTTAGTATTTGTTAATCACTTAGAACAAGTGCCTGGCACATACTAAGAGCCATATGTATTGTTTAATAAAATTGTTCCCTTAATGCTCTGCAAAAGGCCTGTGACAATGTACAGTCGCCCACACCCACTTCGTCCCCCACTGACACTGGTGAGCTCGTTAATTTCATAGCGGGACACTGACCCCAGCGTCTTGGGTCATGGGTCACCACACTCCCCTGCTGTATACAGTCCTGTCACTAGCTGGCCCAGTATTCAGATTCGGGGCATTTTGTCTTCCGAGGCGTCAGCACAGTGCCCGCATGCTACATAGCCTCGGCATTCCTGCCAGTCTGCGGGGGAAGGAAACAATAAACCCTCCGAGCAGACCTTTCCAGGCCCCTCCCCCAGGCCCTCTCCAGCTCCCTCACGGGGGACACTGCCCACGTGGGGACGGAGATCCTTCCGTGCCACCCTGTTGTAGCACACCTGGCCACCTTGCCTGGTCTCTAACCGTGTCTCATCTCTTTGCCAGCAAGTCTGCATGGCTTTGACACGCCTCTGGACGACGGGTCCTCTGTCCGCACTCCCATCCCCAGGTAAGGAGGGCCCTGGCCCCGGCCCCTCAGCCAGATTATTTTTAAACAGGGAGACTCTTTGGGTGGAAAAGAAAGCGTGGAGGAGGTAGTGTGGCTTGTGCATTGTTTACTCGGAGAAGGACAATGGTTTTCCTCACCCTGTGTGTGTTTCTCTGTGTAAAACAAGGCGGCTTTTCAGGCAGGACCGTTCTCCCCTGCGTAGGACTCTCCCCAGAATGCTGTGGGTCTGCTGTCCCTGGCACCCCAACCCACGCGGTGCCGGTGGACAGCCGAGTCCAGGGCCAGTGCTGCCCCCAGCTGGGAGCTGCTGACCGGTCAAGGGGTCTGTTGTGACACAGCCGGAGGACCCGCAGAGCTCCCCAGGCAGGGCTGTGCTGGGCATGTCCCTAAGCAGCAGTTGAGTCCCTTCCTCACTGTTGGGCAGGCCGGGACGGGGGGAGATGGCTTGTGGCCCCCCCGGACTCCTTATGTTGTCCATCGTGACTCTGCCATGGCCAGCACTAGCCCTGCCTTGTGGTTAACCCGGATGTGCACACAACTCCTGAGACAGGCTCCGCTGTGGTGGTAAATACAACTCTGCCCGTCTCCTCCCTTTTCCAGTGATGACTGGCTGTCCCGGGCTGTAACCTTCCTAGACCGGCTTTTAATCTGGCCCAGGATCCGCAGGGACTAGACCTCCAGGACAGGCCTGTCCCGGATGCACAGCACTCGCCATCCGGAATTCTCTCCAGGTGCAATTTAAGCCTGTTTCCTCAGGCCGGGCCGTAGCCTTGTAGCAAAAGAGAGTTCTTACCTCATCCTCCGCTGGGTATCGTGATTTCAGCCAAGGGCCATCTCGTAGGTGACCTGGGGTGTGACTGGGCCCCAGGTGGCAAAGGGACTGAGCTGACACCCTCTCTGGTCAATCCTAAGCCCAGTATGTCAGGAGCCCTGTGACTATGTGATGGAAGCTGAAGCCCCTCCATCTCCCAGAAAAGCTCACGCCAGTTTTGAAGAGTGCACGGACAGGCCCACTTACGGCTGTGCACCGCACGCCCTGGGGTGCAGCTGGTGCGCGTGCGTGTGCAGGGCACCCTGCAGCTAGGCAGTGAAGGTGCCTGTTTCAGTCCTCCTGACCCCCTACTCCACCCATCCTGGCCTTCTAGGATCCTCAATGGAAGTTTCCAAGCACTGTCCTTTACCTTGGTCACAATGTCCCACCTCCCATGACCACTTCCCTCACAGGCCACCTGGCGTTTCCATTTCTATCCGCCGTTTCCTCTTACTGAAAACTTCTGCAGCATCTCTGCTCACTCCCACTCTCCCACCCGAACATGCAAGCTCTGATCAGTTTGCTTAGGACTCGACTCGGATGCCTTAAAAGCTTTCCTCAGTGATGCTCTAATGCAAGGCCAGTGGCCAGTATCTGAGTGGGACACCAGTACAGTTGTGCAGGTTGTTCATCACACAACTCCAGGGAACATCCACACTGAAGTCAATGTGAGTCCAGTCCCAGGGTTAGGCAGTACACAACATGGGTGCCCGGCTAGAGCAGCCCTGGTGCCTCCAGGTCCTCAAGTGCTTTGGCAGGTGGCTATTTTTGAGGAGAGAGATTTTACCCTGCCTCAGTGTCTGAGAACATTGGAGAACTCTCAGAAGCCTCTCTGGGGCTCATGTGTCAGTTGACACCTCTCCATTCTCACATGACAGGCATCCCCAACTTACAAATGGCTTTGTGCTGCCAAGGTAATATAAGTCAGACCTCTGGAATTGGGCACATTTTTGCCAAAAAACAATGCTGAGAAGGCAGTTGGTTCTTTGCTCCACTGACTGGACCTGCTCTCCACAGGGGCCTGCTTTGCTCAGGGTGTCGCTGTGAGTGGTGTGAGAGCCTTTGTGGTTTGGTCAGAAACACTCTTATCATCTGGAGTCCTGGAGAGCCTTGCAGCCCAGGTGAAGGCTTTCCTGGAGCAACAGGAGACGGGCAGAGGAGGCAGGAGCTGCTAGGCCCGTAGGCCTGAGGCACCTCCCCGAGGCCTGGGGAGAGCCAAGCTCTGATCCTATCCCCACCGGTGCCTTGCTGGTGACTGAAACCTAATCTCTTGGCCTCTCAGGTCTTGCTACCTGTGCCCGCGCAAGAGTCCAATAAAGCTTCCAGTAACACTAGTCCCGTCCCATGCTCCCGGTGGAGAGCCTGTGGGGGGGCCCCACGTGCCACCGCCGCGTCCAGCACCGCGTCCAGCACCGTGCTCTGCCGGGGCGCCGAGCGCCATCTCCTGGCCTCGCTCCTGCTTTGCCCGAGGGACTAATCATTTAACACACTGACTTCCACACTAAAAACACTTTTTTCCTTAGGGTCTTGGTGTTTTATTATGAAAATAGAATAAACTTTGACAATAAAATCCTAATTTAATTAAAATTTTATTTTTTATTGTTTTCTGTGCATGACCTGTATGCAATTAAATTGTCAGTATTAACTAACTGCAACAATAAGAACATCAACAAGATTTTCACGAGCCAAGTGCAGGGTTTGCCCATGCATGCTACAGCATGGCAGCGTGAACTGCCTGCGCACCATGCAGCTCCCAAGGTAAAGGGACGCATGAGATACATGTGCGTCTCAAGGTCCCAGGCTCAGAAGTAGCGTGAGTGAAATACAACTCACATGACAGTTAATGTGTTAACTGGGAATTTCAGGAGCGTGTAGAAAGAACATCAGTCTAGGCATTGAGCCTGGTTTCTGCCTCTAGCCCTCATCCATCCCTGCCCAAATGCTAGCTAGGAGCTGGGAGGACAGCGCCCTTGCCTGCTGCCTGCCCTGTGCGGCAACGAGGCAGGCAAGACTCACGGACGCTCGGGACTGCCAGCGCCCCAGTCACCAGGCTCTGCCACAGGTGCAAAGGGGGAGCAGTCGGGTGGAGGGAGCATCCCTCGGACTGCAAAGACTTACAAACCAAGGGCAAAACTACAGTGACAAGAGGCACCCCTGTGGGCAGAGGTTCCTGTAAGTCAGGACAGTGGCTCCTTCTAGAGTCGGGAGGCTTCAGGGGAAAACGTAGTTACAAGTAAGTTTTGCACTTCTGTCTGTATCTTTGAACAATAAAAAGGTCTGTGAATATTTCTGCTTTCTTCCTCATTCCCTTCACCACACACCCGGCCCCTGTGGGACAGAGCCAGGCGAGGGACATCCCAGGTTGTCTGCCACCAGTGAGCACCGGGGAGGGCTCAGGGAAGGCTGTTCACACCGGCGTGATCCACGTGCAAGGCTGCAAGGAGACCCAGCAGCAAAAGGAAAGTGGGCAAATCTCTCCAAGTGAAACTGCTGCCACAGCAGTGGAGAGGGCGGGCAGGACGGCTCGGAGCCGGCCGCTCTGCCGGGCTTGACAACGCCACAGGGCGTAGCTTCAAAGGAATGGCAATATCCGCACTTCTGAAATCCCTGTGCGCCAGAACGGCGTGTTGTTGCTGGATAAACAGAAAACAAAAGCATCTGAAGTGTGACCAACACCAAGGCACCAAGAAGACGGGGCTGGTTTGGAGGGGCTGCCGTATGCCGGTGAAAACGCCAAAGGCTTCTCATCAGGCTAAAGGTGAACTTTCAAAGCAGCCCAGCGGACGTTCAAAGCATCCACCTCTGCCACTGCACGGGCACTCCCAGCCAGCAGCCGCAGCTTCCCCGTGAGGCCGCCTCTTTCCGGACCTTGTGAGTCAGACTGCAACTTCAGTTTCCATCCAAAGCGGGTACCGAGCCAGCCCCGCCCTACGCAGCTGTGTGCGCACGCTCGTGAGCTTGTCCCCAGCTTGCTCACTGCAGGGGGGCTTCCCCCAGCTGCCAGGCTGTTCTGCAGGCCCCGGGGACATCACTATCTTCAGGGGCTGCCCGGGCGGCACAACTCAGCTACCTGCAAGACCCAGCAGGGAACCCCAGGTTCAGAAATGATCCAGTCGGGCCTAGGGGTGGCTGACCTGCTCTGCTTGACCTCTACTTTCTGAGCATGCCTTGGGGCCTGACCGAGTAGTGTTTTTGTAGGTTAACATGGCGCCAGCGTGCCCTGCCTCCTGACCTGTGTACACCCACGCACTTCAAAGGAGTCTGGCAGGGGACTCTATTCTGGAAGGTCCTACCTTGCGTTAGGTGCAAGTACACACTCCTCCTGTCCCCCAGCCGATTCTCCCTACAGTGTGTTAACACCTCCCTGCCCTCTCCTTCCGCACTGTCTTCTCGGGGCACTTGGGCTGTGGGCAACCTAGAAGAGGCACAGACAAAAACCCCACATCCATCTGCTCCACCAAACCCCGAGAGGCCTGGTAGGCAAACGCAGCCCAGCACGGGCTCAGAAACTATGGCGTCCCCCAAAACTTTCTGACCACATGACTCAAGACAGCTCCATGGTCTAGGAATTGTCAGTGTGTTTGAAAAGGATGCAGTGTTTTGCAATTATAACACTAGATCAAGTGCTATGGGCTTCTCAAGTGTTATTCACAACAGTAAATTGGAATTTTCTGAAAAGCGGTCTCTGGCTAATAACCTTCAAAGGTAACGTAAGGCAAAGTGACTTAACACGACAGCTTCAAACCTGCTGAGTGATGACAGCCCTTACGTGGCATCCGCTGACTACTAGGACTAAACCCAATGTTCACTCTCACAAGATTTCTTAGCTTAGACTGGGCGTGTGGAGAGAAAGGGAATAAAACAGTCAGTTACTACACTTAAAACTCAGATGTTAATTTAATAACAAGAGACCTTTTTGTAGGCTGTCACCCAAAGCAAACATCCACAACTGACCAGAACATGTCCAGGGATTCAGCTTGATCATTCAACAAAATCACGACTCTGCGGTGGCCTGGGTGTGACCAAAAGTACACAAAGTTAGGAGGGAATACCAACCTTTATTTACACGTGGGTTCCAGTTCACAGCCATCTGAGACAGTGTAGCAAAGTGGGAAAAAGCACAGATCCTGAGACCAAGGTCCAAATTCCATGACAAGCATATGAACTGTGTGACAACACACAAACCACACACGGTTTCTTCAGGAAAGTGGGGACAGCGTCACCCCAGCTTCCAGCAGCGGTTACAGCTGCCTCTGCCCCCACACCCTCCCTGCCCAACTCCCCTCTGGCTCCGGTGGGTCCCGCCGGTGGGTGTGCTCCGCACTGGCTGGGGGTGGGACTCTGGCGAGTTACTGAACCTCTGAGGTCGCCCTAACCCCAAGTTTTCACCAAGGCAATAGGGAAGAGCTCTAGAACTGCGGCAAGGACCAAGTGAGAAAAACACAGTTCAATAAATAGTAGCTATTTACAACTCTCAGCCAGGACAAGGGCAGAGAGAGCGCTTAGCACACAGCGATTGAATTCTGACAGCAGTTTTAGGGAGAAAAGGATATGGTGTTGTCTTGCCAGGACCCCTTTTCATTTAGAGACTTAAACATGATTGTAAAAATCATATACCTAATACTCATCCTAAAAACCACCCAAACACTAAATATATGTGTGTGCGTAGCTACACACAGAAACCACGAGGTAGTTTAAATCACCATTAAAAACAACACTTTCTCTGATACTTTGATGCAGAATGGTGACCTGTGGCTACACAAAAGCTGCTTAAAATTATCGGTTACATGAAATCCAAAACTCAAAATATTCTAGATTATATAACATTTACAGGTAAGCGGCAGATACGATTATATTTTAATTTCTTGACCCCTGAAAGCTAGGCTGCTACTGCCCTAAATGAACAGCTCGAGTTCCATGTATTTTCTCTGATACTACAGGACACACGCAACCTCCTGACGTCGGCTCAACCTGCCACATCATCTCAATAGAGTGTTTTACAAGTTACGCACTCTCCATGCCTGTGTGGAGGATTCAACACGATCTCCATGTACACATTTTAAACATTATTCCTGAACTTCATCTGAGTTCCTCAAATAAGAAAACAGCCACCGTCTGCGCCTTCCTGGGGAAGGGCTGGCCTGACCCCTGGCAGGAAGTGCCTGCTCAGCCTCTGGAGAAGCCCCTCTGGCCCACTCCCCTCAGACCAAAAAAGTGCAATAAATTCACAGACACGGGAAAAGCAACATCTATTGTCCTTAGAGTCTGACTCTCTTCCCACAGCAAGAAAAGTCTCTTCATAGGTACGCTAACCCTGCTTGGTCACCAGGGAAACAGGCCTCGGCTCTCTCAGGCCAGAGCAGGAAAGTCTTCGGGGTCATCTGGATTGGGAGCAACGTCTTGTATCTGAAAAAGAAAAGAAACGTTTTGAAACCCATGGCCATTTTGCCCATTCCCAGTGTGGCCAGCACTGGGCACCCCGCTGTGAAATAAGAGGGAGCCTGGCACCCGCACCGTGGGAGAGAAGGGCCCACCGTGGGGAAAGTCCAGGGTCACCACAAACCCAGGGAAAGGCACCGTTCCCTCTCACACACGCCTCCTGCCACCTCTGCACCAGGGCTGGGGCTGCATCCCTCCCTCCTTCCCAGCAATCCTTATCAGGGACACTTTTGTATCTGGCCCTTCCCCCATCCAGTAAGGTTTACTACATGCCGCGCACTGGGACCCTGGGACAGACACAGACAGCTCCTGTCTTCGGGGAGCTCACGAGCTAGGGACAGAAACACTGGGAAAGTCAAGTTGGGAACTTCAGTAACAGATGTCCTGGGAATTAGGGGCCCACAGTAAGGATGTCCAGCACAATCTGGTGGCAAGCGGACATCAAGGTCAGGCAAGGTCCTCCCTGAGATAAGCCGCAGTACATGAGCAAACAGAACACAGACCGGGAAACCGTGGCCGGGCCGTGAGCGGGGTGGGCCCCAAGGCAGCTCTGCGCTGGAGGAGCACAGGCAGGTGGTAGGGGGCACGGACGCGGGTGCAGAGGCAGGTGGTGCCAGACCCCTGGGTGGTCTCCATACGGTCTACGCTGACACTGCAGGTGGCCAGGGCTCTGCTACGGGAAAGGAGTGAGTGTATATTTTCTATTCCCAGAATAGATCCTTTTTCCAACCTAGCCTCAAATGTACCCAGGAAAAAGAAATTGTGTTTGCTCTTGGCTAAGTAAAAACAAACTCTAAGTCCTCCTTCCAGCAGCTGCTCCCTAGAGTGACGGAATCAGGCAGCAAAAGGAACACCGCCAAGACCAGCCACAGACAAGGGGCTCTGTGCCGGCTCCATTGTCAAAAGGGCCACATGGAGGCCACGCTGGCCATAGGGCCTCATGTTCGAATCCCGCTAAATAGGTGCTCATACGTTTATCCTACAGTACGCCTACTACGTGCTAAGCACTGCGCTTGGCACAGGGAAACGAGTAACGAGCCAAGGCAGACATGCTTTCTGTGCACTGGAAGGTGAGGAGATCAATCAGTAATCACACCAGTGAGAATACAACTGCAGATGGAGACATTGCTTCAAAGAGAAGAAAGAAAACCCTTTGCTCACAAACCCTGACTAGTCCAGAAGGAGATGTGACCAGAGAAAGGTTCCCTGAAGAAGTGAGGCAAGAAGGATCTAGTCTAGGTAAGAGGCACGGGGTGGTGGAGGACCTGCAGGAGCAGAGGCCCGTGGGGTGAGAAGTGTGCAGTGCGAGCAGCTGGGAGCAGAGCAGCCTTGGCTGAGCGGGGGCAAGGACGGTGGGGCCAGGCAAGCCAGGAACGGGGTAAGGGGAGGGTTACAAAGAGTCTTGAAGCCTTAGGAAGGATTCTGTCTACCCTAAAAGCACAGCCTGGGCACAAGGCAACACTCAGACCACAGGAAGCAACGTCAGGTGGTCTGATTCCATCCTGAGCCCAGGGACCTTGTCTGACGCAGATCAGGAGAGAGCTTTCTCTGGTACTGGGAGTGCATCACGGCACGTGACGGACCTCCCTGCAGACCCTGGGAAGCCAGAGCTATGGAATGGTCTGTATCCGCCCAATGCCTGTGATGCTCCGCCACCATTCCAAATGCCCCAGTGTCAGACCCACACTGGCTAGAGGAGGAAGCAACTGCAGAAACCTTCCAAATGACCCTCCAAAATTAGACCATCCTGGGCTGAGGGCATCCTCATCCTCACTTCCTTTGGCAAACCATCCAGGATTTATAATACAAACACCTACCACCACTTCTGTTCTGGGTCCGTAGTTCTCTGCCCTCCTGATCCTTCCCCGGCCTCCCCGGGTGCCACCTCTGGCTCCACGCCCGGGACGAGGGAGGTTACCAAAATTAATCTCCAACTGGGATGTGATGTCATTGGTGGCTTTCCGGAAGACATGGGAATCATCTTCACAGTCATCTTTTACCATCTGAAACACAGTGACGGCATCAGACACGCACACACACAGTCATCTCCACGAACACTCCCTCAGCTTAGTGTCCTAGGGATCAGCCTTTGTGACCCGCCGCACGGGGCTGACCACCAGAAGGGGCTGGAAAGAGCCACTCCCTGGATGGACAAAGGAAGACAGACAGCACTGCTGTCCTGTTCTAATGCAAGTGAGTTCTGTACGTTCCACAGCACATTCTCGTAATTACAGTCTTAATCCGAACATTTTTTAACTTAACTCTGATTTCACGTGAGACCAAAGTTCCATCAAGTTGAGCAGATTAAGATGTAAGATGTGACAAGACTAATAGCAATCAACATAAACGTTTTATATCTATTTCTGAGATTAAAAAGTTTTAATTTATGCTTCTTTTCATTATTCTTAAGAGGCAGCTATTGCTCTGTCACCCAGGCTGGAGTGCAATGAATGGTACGATCCTAGCTCACTGTATCCTTGGACTGGGCTCAGGTGAGCCTCCTGCCTCAGCTCCGGAGTAGCAGGGACTACAGGCACATGCCACCATACCTAGCTAATTTTTAAACTTTTTCTAGAGACAGGGTCTCGCTATGTTGCCCAGGCTGGTCTCAAACTCCTCACTTCAAGTGACCCTCCTGCCTTGGCCTCCCAAAGTGCTGGGATTACAGGTGTGAGACACTGCACTGGCCAATTTCTGCTTATTTCTTTATCTCATTTGTTTACAAATGCTACTTTGACAAACAAGGAAATATCACCTTCCTAGAACCTGAGAAATTCCTTTCAATGTAAGTGCTGACTGTACAAATATCACATGTTAAAAACCACATAATTACCCCCGAACTGCTAAATTTGACTGGCTTTTAAAAAAATTTAAAAAATAAAATAAAAACTACATGATTTACAATAAATAATTCTCACTCAAAATATGTAGAAATTTTGTAAAACAACAGAGTATGGGTATTTGGGTGTCACTACCAATGCTACATAAAGAAGTCAAGCCGCTCTTTAAGAGCTGCTTTAGGTAAAATTCTTTGAGAAACTGTTTTAAGAGGTCAAGTAAGTTCTATCTCTTGATAAAAGAAAACTATATTAAATAAATCTAATCAAAGTTTGATTTGGCTTCAACTTATAATAAGGATAAAACAACAAAAACCTTCACTTTAAGTAAAATGTAAACCTAGAGAAAACATGCCAATGATCTTGGATGAGAATCTCAAAAGTAGTAGTTTTTTCCCCCCCGAAAGTACTGTGTAAACATTTGTACAACTTGTCCGGGAAATGGGGTAAAATTTCCATGAACACATTGACCCCTTTGGGCCGTATGTTCAATACAGGTTTTATGTTTAACATTTGTGTCCCCTTTAAAGTTTCAGATTAAAATGAAGCTGAGGCTTTAGATAGATGGATTCTTGAAGCTAAAAGGTGAAGGAAAGTAACCCAGGAGCACTGCACTCTGGTAAAAAGATAAACATGCAAGAAAGACTAAGAAAATAATAATAATAATAAACTACTGCCTTGCTGAGAAGACTGGCTCTCAGCAGAGTGTCACAGCAGGCAAGCAGTCGGTAAACCGGCCTGCTGAGCCATGCTTTGCACCCCATCACAAGATGGGCCACAGTGCAGTGGAGTGAGGAGCAAATTCACAGTGTAACTCAGTGGTCCCCAACCTTTTTGGCACCAGGGACCTGTTTCATGGAAGACAATTTTTCCATGGAGCAGGGGTGCGGAGCTCAGGTGGGGAGGGGAGCAGCTGTAAATACAGATGAAGCTTCACTGGCTCACCCACCACTCACCTCCTGCTGTGCGCCCCCCCTTCCTAAGTTTCATGGAAGACAATTATTCCACTGATGGGGATGGGGTGGGAGGTGGGAGGGTACCTCGAAGGAGCTCGGCAGCCCGGTCCCTAACAGGCCATGGGCGGGTACCCGTCTGAGGCACAGGGGTTAGGGACCACAGGTCTAAGGCCCGGGTTCCACTCCCAGTCCTGTCTGGCCCTGGCCACAGTGCTCTAACTGCCCAGCTCATTTCATAGGTTTGCTGTTAGGAGACCTAACTTTTCAGACAAAGTTCCAGGCAAACAAGAGATATTATTCTAGTGCTTTTGTCTCATAGGGTGTCCAGAACAAAGTTAACGAATGACTCCAAAATTTGGTTTATGTTGCTTTAAGAACAATTCCTGGCTAAAATCTTCAATGCTCTAAGATTAACAAGGACCAAAGATATGTGCTTTACTGAGACCAAGCTCGATGACTCAGCTAACCCAGTTGCTTCAATATTCCAGGAGACCTCTGGAGCCGGGGAGGATGAATCTGATGTGGATTAAGGAAGAGCAGCTTCTATTTTTACCTAACATGTCAGCTGCATATTTCACATTTTGACAGCACATTTGTTTTCGAGAAAGCTTTATTTACAAAGCCCAGAACAAAAAAGAACAAAGAACCCAGCTAGCTCATGGACTCGTAAAACAGCCTAACAGAGATTTCCAACGGAATAAGGCTCTGGCCTCCTATCTCTGCAAAAAGCCATTTCTAGTGGAGCAGCTCAAAACTTAGCGGTGAGGCCTCCAGGAGCTTGGACTGACGGAAACAAGAGGGTGGGAGGGGATCATAAATGGCCCTCTCATCAAAGCATTCACTCAGAGAATACTAGTAACCAAAGTGTAAATGGGAACATAGACAAATCTACATAGTATGACATTCCTGAGCTTCAAACTGGAAATCAGCGAATAACATCCAGCAGAGAAGACTGTGCTCATCACCACAGCCACACACGGATGGCACCAACTGGGACTGAATGAATCGTGAATTCTAAATTCCGTAATTAGGGTTACACACGCGTTAGCATGCCCTTAAGTTCAATAAAGTAAACAGAATGATTAAATGACAATTAGCAATATATGCTGGTAGACATTTTCACTGAAACATCTTCCTTCAAAACTGAGGCATCTGATAAAGAGCTGAATGTAAACCATGAAAAATGAGGTCCCCACCAAGCAACCCCCAGGGCGTGGCAGCTGTTTGCACAGTGCCTGACCCTGCTGCCAGGTAACTAAGGGGCTATCTCCTGCCATTTCTGCAGTTAGGCAGAGGGCGCAAAGCTGCGGAAATAACAGGAAAGGCATCACAGAGCACAGAACCCCAACCACAGTCTAACACATTGACTGCCACACTAGAAAAAAAATTTTTTTTTCCTTGGGGCCATGGTGTTTTATTACGAAAATAGAATAAAAACTTCGAAAACAAAATGATCCTTTCTAATTTAATGAAAAAAATTTTTTGTTTTCTGTGTGTGAGTTATATGCAATTAAATTGTCAATATTAATTGTAACTATAAGGACACCAACAAGTAAGATTTTCACGAACCAACTGCAGTTGTTACACATGCTTCACAAGGCCCGGGGCTCAAAACTAGCGGGACTTAAATACAACTCACATGGCCATGTGTTAAAATGATCAACTACTCCCAATGAAATGCTCTTAGTAAGAATTAGAGCTGAAGGTAATCTAATCAGGAAAAGACAGAGTAGTTATCCTCTAAAATGGCATCATTCTGTACCTCTCAAGAGACAAAAATGAAATACAATTCACATGCAGCATTTGTACAGTCTCAGCACAGTTCCAGAGTCAGCAAAAAACGCAATGTCACTCTACCTGCTTTGTACTTAAGTGTCAACACATCAAGTTTCAATTCCTCTTCTTATGAACAGTAAAGATACAGTAAAATTAGACATACATCATCTATGATTAGAAACAAGAATGCCAGCTATTAACGTTCCATTTTCAAAACAGAAGTGGAAAAGTCCATTTCATTTCCAATAAGGCAAAAGTAAAGATTACCTCTAGATACAAAATGTAATGCTTACATCATCTCTATATTTTGACTTGTGAATCACCACTGCTTTGGAAGGAACAGTAGATTCTGGTTTCCGGATGTTAAACTCAGGCTTTGGTCTGGTCTGTTCTTGAAGATTTTTCCACTCATCTAAGGTCATCTCTTGAACTTGAGTTTCTTCTTCTACCTCCAACTCAGGAACTCTACAAAGATGTATAATCATTAAGGATAATTTTTGATGGGACTGAAATGTCTACTTTATCAAAGAAAAAGTTATAACCATTAGTTTAACATACTTTTATAGTACTATGTTGTAAATGTAAATAAGATAAGAAAATCTTTGAATCATAACCTTCCATATTTTATTTCCATCATTCTATGCTATCACTGCCAACTGAAGATACTTCCTATCTGTGTTCACAGAAGTGTTTGAAAATGGGAACCTCACTATCCCCACAACATTAACATTCTCTTCCCTACTGGCACTCCCTTCCAAATGGCATTGTAGAAAAAATGAGATAATTGTGGGAGAAAATGAGAGATGCTATTTAAATAAAATATAGGGAATCATGAACCTAAGTTTTAAAACAATGTGTCACAAATTCATACTTTTGTAAATATCCTCTTTAAATTACTGAGTTTAAAAAAGAAAACAGAAGCTAGACACATAGATCAATCGAATAGAATTCAGAGTCCAAAACTAAATCCTCACATAAGGTCAACTGACTTGTTTTTCAACCAAGGTGCCAAAAATAATTCAATGGAGAATGAAAAGTCTTCTCAACAAATGGTGCTGGGACAACTGCATACCTACATGCAAAAGAATGAAGTGTAACCCCTACCTCACACCATAAATATAAGAGCTAAAATATAAAATTCTTAGCAGAAAACAGGCATAAACCTTCATGACCTTGGATTATGCAATGGTTTCTTCCATATGACACCAAAAGCACAAACAGCCAAAGAAAAAGTAGATAAATTGGACATCCATCATCCAGAACTTCTGTGCTGCAAAGAACACCATGAAAAAGTAAAAAGATAACTCATAAAAGCTGAGAAAATATTTACAAATTATGTATCTGATAAGGGACTTTATCTAGGATACATAAAGGACTCTTACATATTAGTAGGAACAAATGACCCAACTAAAAAATTGGCAAGGATCTTCAGTTCCAAAGAAGATATACAAATAAATAGCCAGTAAGATGTGCAACATCATTAGCCATCAAAGAAACATAAATCAAAACCACAATGAGTTGGACAACTCCATATCCACTAGGAATGGCTAGCACCGACAAGACATTTAACAAGTGCTGATGAGGATGTGGACAAATTGAAACACACATACATTGCTGGTGGGAATGTATTAATAAAACGGTGTGACCACTTTGAAAAAGCCTGGCAGTTCCTCAAAAATGTAAACACAGAGTTAGCCTATAACCCAGCAGTTTCACTCCTGGGGATGTATCTAAGAAAAATGAAAACATATGTCCACATGAAAACTACATGAATGTTCAATGCAGCAGTATTCATAATAGCAAAAAGTGGAAACAACCTAAATGTCCATCAATTAATGAATGGATGAACGATATATGGTAATTTTTTTTAGAATATTTGGCAATACAAAGATACAAAGTACTAACATACATTATAACATGAACAAACCTTGAAAACATAATGCCAAGTGAAATAAACCAGGCAAAAAAGACTTATGCATGATTCCATTTATATGAAATATTCAGAAGAGGCAAATTCATAGAGACAGAAAGCAGATCAGTAGTAGTTAGAGGCTGGGGGAGGGAGAATGGGGCGTGACTGTGAATGGGTATGAAGTTTCCTTTTGGGATGAGGAAAATGTTCTGGAACTAGATAATGGTGATGATTGCATAACACTGTGAACGTACTAAATGCTACTGAATTGTACACTTTAAAAGGATTACAACTGTAAATATTATATTAATATGTATTTTATCACTACAAAAATAATATGCAAAAAAGGAAGTACTGACACTTGCTACAACATGGATGAACCTGAAAACATTATGCTAAGTGAAATAAGCCAGGTACAAAAGGATAAATATTGAATGATTCTACTTCTATGAGGTACCCAGAATAGGCAAATTCATAAAAACAAAGTAGAACAGAGGTTACCACGGACTGACAGAAGAGGGCAATGCAGAGTTAGTGTTTAACGGATACAGAGTTCTGTTTGGGATGATAACAATTTTTGGAGATGGATAGTGATGACAGTTATACACAATGTGAATGTAATTGATGCCAGTAAATTGTATATTTTTAAATGGTGATAATGGCAACTTTTATGTTAGTTACATTTTTACAATTTCAAAAAATTAATAATGTAATATACTCCAAACCATTGACCTGTACACTTTAAATGTCTAAGCTGTACATTATGAGAATTATAGCTCAATAAAGTTATTTAAAAGAAATAAAACAGTAGGAGGGGAGAGGGGACAGGATCAAATTTACACCTTCACTGAAGGGCTAATGTAATTTAAGGTTCTAGAAACATATAGGTTAATGTCATGGAAAATATAAGTAAAATCAGGAGACATACCTAATCACAGCACATCTAAAATAGACACATTTGCAGTCACTTTACAATACCAAGCTGATGGTAGAAAAAAACATCAAAGCAATGGTTGCCTCTGAAGGAACATGAAGGAAGTTTCTGGGGTGACTGGTAATATTCTACATATTGACAGTGGTTTGGATTCCACAAGGATATGCATTTGTCAAAACACTGATTATACACTGAAGATTTGTACATTTCACAATATATACATTTTATATCACAAGAAAAAACTGTAAATAAATACTGAGTTCTATTTAATGATGTCGAACTACTTGAGGGAACTGAAGTGTATAGATGTTTATAATTTACTATGAAATGTATTCAAAAACATGATAAATTAATAATGGATAGATATGTGATAAAACAAATATGGTAAAATATAAATGGTAGAGTTTCGATGGTGGGTATAGATATAGATGTTTAAACTAAACTTTGCTGTTTGAAGTTTTTCATAATAAAATGCTGGAAAAATACCAAGATTTAAGCATAGATCTTAAACATATGTTGGCAAAAATATGAAAAGATACTAAGAAAAGACTTTGTAATAACAAAATACTGGAAATCCAAATCCATCTAAAGAGGAATTCGGCAGAAAAATTATAACCACACATGGATATTAAGCAGCTAAAAAGGAATGAACAGTATGTACCACTATGGAGCACCTTCCAGACAGAATGAGAAAAGAGCAAAGTGAGGTGTATAGGATGCTACCATTTATCCAAGAAATAGGGAGGCATACAAAGATATATTCACATCACATGTTTTTTAAAAATTGGAATATAATCAAGAAAGAACAAGGATAGGAGCTACTTGAAAATACTATGTCTTCCAGACTCAATTTTAGAAACATGTAAATATTTTACATAATCATAAAACAGATTTTTAATTCAGTTTCTAAAATTTGAAAGTAAAACATTCATTTTTCCTAAATGTTTATGAAACTGGTGATATAAACATCAAGAGAAACTATTTCAACTGACTTTAAAATACAAATTTGATTACTCATCTCCTGCTATATAACTTTTCAGTAATCGTATCATTGAAGGTAGCATAGAAATAACATTGGTAATGTTATTTGTGACCATTATATGTGTAGCAAATGATTAATAGTGTAATGTCACTGAGAACTGATTTTTAGTATGCAAGAAAAGGAGAAACAATTTTAAGAACATCTAGTTAAAAATTCTGTATCCTAAATTTGTCTTGGAAATACTGAATAAACTCATATTTTATAATATTTATGTTAAGTATGTGTCTATTTCTCAGCTCTGTCCACTAAAATGCCCTAGAAACAATCAAGAATCTAGCAGTAGTAGTTTTTTATTAAAGTAGCTTTACTAAAGAAGATACACAGATGGCAAATACCACATGAAAAGATGCTCAAAATCATGAGTCAATACGGAAATGAATATTAAAACCACAATGAGATATGCACCTATTATTATGACTAAAAATTATAAAAAACGACCATACCAAGTATTAGCAAGGATGCAGAAGAACTAAACTCTCATTTACTGCTGGCGAAAAAAATAATAATGGCACAACCACTTTAGAATAGAATTTGACAGTTTCTTACAAAATTAAACATACACATACGATATAGTCCAACCATTCCACTCCTAGATGTTTACTCAGGAAAAATGGAAGCACATATCCATATAAACATATGTATACAAAAATGTTTGTAGCAGCTTTATAGCAAAAACTGGAAATAACCCAATGACCACCCACAGGTAAATGGAGAAACCATGGTCCACCTGTACAGGGAACACTGCTCAGCAGTGAAAAGGAATGAACCACGGATACACGCAACAACATGGATGAATCTCACAGTAAGATGCTCAGCAAAAGGAGAGAGACCAAAAGAGCACAAGCTGTATGGTTTCGTTTATATAAAATCATAGCAACTGCAAACTCATCCGCACGGATGGCAAGTAAGTCACTGGCTGCCTGAGGGAACTGGGACAAGAGAGAGGGACTACAAAGACACACTCTGTACGGTGATGGATATGCTCATGATTTTGATGGTGGTAATGGTTTCACAAGTGTATATGTATGTCAAAGCTTGTAAAACTGTACACACTAAATACGTGCCATCTATTGATGTGAATTATATCTCGAGCTGTTTTAAAAGAAGAGACCTAATCAATTGAGATGCACATTTCAATATTGTTTTAAACAAGTTATTTTTTTAAAAAATGTTGAGACAATTAGGGAAACTGACAAACTGCCTAGGTATTAACGATATTAAGGAATTGTTAAAGTTTTTAAATGGAGTAATGGTATTCCACTTACGTTACTTAAAAAAATGGTCTTTTTTTTTTTTTTTGAGACAGAGTCTTGCTCTGTTGTCCAGGCTAGAGTGCGGTGGCATCAGCCTAGCTCACAGCAACCTCAAACTCCTGGGCTCAAGCAATCCTTCTGCCTCAGCCTCCCAAGTAGCTGGGACTATAGGCATGCGCCACCATGCCCAGCTAATTTTTTTTTTTTTTTTGAGACAGAGTCTCACTCTGTTGCCCAGGCTGTAGAGTGCCGTGGCATCAGCCTAGCTCACAGCAACCTCAAACTCCTGGGCTCAAGCAATCCTTCTGCCTCAGCCTCCCAAGTAGCTGGGACTA
>CAUYRT010051313.1:0-47449 GCA_963574885.1 Lepilemur ruficaudatus
TTCCAGGTCTGAGGAGCTGGGCTGGCTTTATCACATATTAGTGGTGACCTTAATTACGCTATTTGGCCTCTTGGCTTCAAAGATGTTAATGATGTCTACTTTAACCTGGACAGCACTATAAAGATGTTTGTTTTATTTTTATGCTTTATAATTTACATATTAACATATTACATATTTGAATGCATTAAGCATTTCATAACAAATTGAAAATATAAATATAAAACTGTGTCCAACAGTTGTTCATTTATATAAGTTAACATTTTTAATAAGTAAATATTTGTGCTTATGTATCTTTTTAAAAAGAATAAAATCTATTAAAGTGCTAATAAAAAATGAATTCAAGTTGTTGTAAGGTTTAAATAGATAATATACGAAAAGTACTTTGTAGCAAAAAATATTTAAAAATAGTGTTATTATTTTCATGATGTGAATCCAGCTAGATAAAAAAACCCAAATTTCTCATTATTGACACACAATTGCCCTGAGCCTTCACTTTCGCCGGGAAGGAACTGAGGACTGGGATGAGGGATATTTAAAGTTCTGTTTACACAAGATAAATAAGGGAGGGAAGGGCACCCCTGAGGAACGTGGCACAGTGCCAGTAGACGGTAGAAGGTGGCAAAAGGAGTCAGCAACATTCTCCTCCATCCAAGGTGGCCTCAAGAGTGGAAGGCCAGGCAAAAACATCAGGAGGAAAATAAGAAGTTTGGGTGAGAAGACAGCAAAATATCATGGAGCAACTTTAAATCAAAACTCTAGCCAGACCCATTTATAATACAAAGTAATAAAAGGACTTCTAAGTTTGACCACAGACCATCATCACTAACCTTTGAGGAACCACAGTCTGTAGAAGAAAGGCCAGAATACTGCCCCAATTTTCAAAGAGGGGCTCTCTCTAGAAATGATGATCCACTGAGCTTGACATAAGTCCTCCGAAAATCCTACAATGGATCATTTTAAATGATTTTTGAGAATAATTATGTTACAGAATAGAGTATAAATAACAACTTTGACATTGTGAAAGCAAAATTACAGCTAAGAGAAGGTAGAAGGCAAAGGAAGTGTTTTTAATAAGTGGTAAGAAGGATGGGAATATCAATATCTTCATCCTTCAAAGGGGATGGTCAAGAGATTATGTCCATAGTTGATTGAACAAGAAAGAGAGATTTAAGTAAATTATTTTGAGTTACAAAATTATCCATCAGAAGAACTAAAAATAGTGATATAATTACATTACAAAGAAAAAGAGGTGGAGAATTCTCGTTGACCATAGCAGGACACCAAGATAACCAGTCTACAGTGGATGGACCAAGAACTCATAGTAAGCATGTTTTTAGAGTTATGGGTGTTACTACCAAAAGAATTAAAAGCAGAAATGGTTAAAAGTGAGGACTTCTGAGAAGGGAGTAGGACCGAGTAATGATTCTTTTCAATATAAGCGCTCCCACATGATGTGATGTTTTAAACCATGTTCATGGATTACTTAAACCTTCAAAAATAATTTTTAAAATGATATAAGAATCGTTCAGAAAAATCTGCTGTTAATCTCAGGATCCATGTAAGGTCACCAAGAAAAAGTCATACTACACTATCCTGGATAAGATAGTAGCTATAATAGGTAGAAATGGATCTTATTTCTCTCTTTCCATCTCATACAGTACCCAGAATATAATATGCATCCAACAACTATCTCTTGAATGAATGAGTGAATGAATGACATCTCAATTTCAGCCTTGAGCCTTGAATGAAGTCTTTGTTTGTACAACGAAGGAATGTGGGTGGAGGAGGGTATGGTGGGGTGATGTGTTTGGATGTGCCTGAGTCTTTCTGATCCAAGAGCTCTGGAGTCAGACATCGGCCATAACTCTAGATCTCGCCCAGTGATCAACAGCAGCCTCTGAATCACTGTTACCAAAATCTGCCAGCGACCACGCTCAGAACTGGCCCCTGGGACTTCACTTTCCCTGTGCCCAGATACAACTCTAGCTCCACAAAAGAGTATCCAGGCACTGAGGGGTCATTGTCCCTCTGCACATGTTAGGATGTATTTAACCATCCAACCTCCAAAAGAGGCTTGGAGAAAGTCTTTTTAACAGCATGAAAACATTATTTTGTGTTGAGCTTGCTTTTAAATACTGTGGCTCCCTGTTTGTAATTTAGTTATTAATCTGGCTTTGAGTTTTTTTGCTGCCAAAACATCTCGAAGGTAGATTTCCAGAGCTGAAATGGACCACTCAGACAGTTAAGAGATAAAACACTGCATCCAAATTCAGAGCACAGTGAATTAATTTTCTGGGTCTAGCTGGTTCTCGAATATATAACTTTGCTTAAGAAAATCCCCCAACATCTGGTTCTTCTTTTCCTGTATGAGGACAAGCTTAGGGGGAGGAAAGTACGCCATCTGTCCTGAAAGCAACTAATTCATTCCTCTTAATGCCAGGTGAAACCACAATTTTACTAGTCACAGAAGAAAGCTTTAGATGTAATTGATGAAATAACCTTAAACATACCTTTGTTTGATGTAGGACAATGTGTTCGCTTTTAACTTGAGATTTTTCTTCCACCAAAATATAACACCTTCAGTTTGAATTTAATATGCTAGTATATGCTTGAAAGAAAATTTAAGGCCTTTGAGTCCCCATGGAGGAAGTCATTTTCAAAATGAGTTTTGAGAGACGGGCAAGATTTCACCAGGTAGAGTCTGGAATGGAAAATCATTCCAGGAAAAAAAAAAATAATGTGGAGGCTTAAAAAATAAATAAATGTAATTTCTGACAGCTCTGTCAGAATGTAACTTTGAAGTAAAATTAAGTTACCGCAAATGCCTCAGCTCAAGCAGCTCAAATAGCTCTTCCCTGTCCTGAGCCTCCCCTGCCATCTTCCCACCCGCTGTCCCTCCCTGCTGCCCGCCCACCCGCTCCACGAAACAAACATACCACGTCAAACTGGAAAACTCTGAGCCCAGCTTGACAGGAGCAAAGCTGAACAGCTCTTTAAAGCCAGAGTCGAAAGCTCTGCCATTTGAATCTTAATGTCATTTAATGATAAATGATCCTTTCCCGACAGTTTGCCATTGTTGTTAAACAGGGGTCTTAACAAGGCCCTCCCACCTGCACTCTCCCTTTGTAATTAGTACATTTGGTCTCGGTGCATATATTTCATGGGTGACTCACATATAAGCCCAGCGATAGGTAACCAAATTACAAGGCTATAAATATATCAACTGTTGCCTGGAAAAATGCCTGAGTGGTTTATGAAGTCAGCAATATTCTGACAACTGATCCCTACAACAGAGCTTAGCTTTCTTCTCCTCCCTCCCCTTCCCCACTTAGGTAATTTGATATTATATATGTCTCCAATTATAAATCACAAGTGAATTATTGGCGAAAGGTAACTGGAGCCTGGAAGATTTTAATTATAGCCACCTTTTTTTATTCATAAGAAGTCTTAGCTGGACAATCTCCAAATCATCTACATCCACCCAGAACATTTGGAAACAGACAAGAACTCTTGGTGTGTAAAGCAAATCTGGCCGTGCACCAATTGACTTGTTCTCTTGGTACCATCGTTGTGTTTTGTCTGCCCAAGTGGGCGCTGGTTGCTAAATCCTAGAAAGAAATACATTGGGTGGGATTTCCCAAAGTGTGATTTCACACGTCAAAAGGACCCAAATTGACGAGAATCATTATTATAATGAAGACAACTAACGCCGAGTGGAAATTTACACTCAATACTTTCCCAGTTTCTACCTTCTCGTTTACCCTCCACACGAAGAACAGAGCTATTTTTATTTAATTTTTAGAAACTGTCCTTCTCCTGCCTAAAAACTTCTGTTAGATGAAGGCTAAGCATTGAATCTTAACTCCTCCTGTATTATTATTTGTCATGTAGTTCAGTCTCCTCGAGAGCAAGAACTGTGCCTTCCCCATCTTTGAAGCCCAAGAACGCAGCACAGAGCCCAACACAAAGTTGGTGCTTATCAAACGTCTGTGCTGAGCTACGCACCAAACCCCATTAGACCAGAGATCTGACCTTGCCTGAATGTTGTTTACAACATAAAATCTAAACTCCTCAATGTGACATTGGGGACTTTTCACAATCTGACTCTGATCTTCCCTTCTGGCATCATGCCCTGCCCTTCACCTGAGTGCCCGATCTACGCTCAGCTTCTCCCAGATCAGGACAACAGTTTGCTCTCCTCTAGGCACACTGACTAGGCCAGAATAGGCATTAGATTAAAGTATTTTGAAATGAATGATCTCACTTAGTAAGAGTTGAATCTTGAGGCAATATCCATAAAGGTTAGAAGCAGAGATAAGAGTGAGTTGTGGAACTTAGGGAGGAAAAGCCAGGACACAAAGCCATTGTAACAGAGTGGGAGAGGAATTTTAGGCTTGAATGTTTGTTTCTAAAGGCTAGAACATGGCTATGGGTAATGCTCACCTACTCAGGGGGAAAGGAACGAGTTTTGCCCTGAGAGATAAAGAATTAGAAAGTCAGTCCCAAGTTTATGGTAACACCTAGAACAGAGCTAATTTCACAAACATATATACAGTTTCTGATGAAGTAAGTTATTTTATGATGAAGATGAGTCAGCAGTCAGCACAAGCTCACCACCACTGTCCTATCCTCCATGTTTGTCATCACCGATGTCACAAAGCTCAGTCTCGGCTGAGCCTATATCACCAGACAGAACAAGGAACATGGGGGGATCTGTGTTGTTCGGGGCAACAGCAGCCTCTGCACACCCAGACCCTCCGCACTGCTGGAATCAGCTGGGGCTGCCAAGACAGGTCTGAAAACTACTGCTCCGTCAGTAGGGGCCACAGCTGCAGGACCTCCGGGAGATTTACAGGTAAATGAGATGCTGAGAAACCTCACCTCCTGAGGGTGGACATGATCATCAGAAGTCAGTATATGTGGAAAGTTTTACAGATGATTCTTCAGGCCTTACCATAGCAACCTCGACAAGGAAACAGAAGCCTAAATGGCCAAATGACTTGCAGGAAACATGCGGCAAATCAGTAGGATGAAGGTGTTTCCCTCCGTCAGTTTGGTGCTTTGTCCTCCAAACCATATTGTTTATCCTTTTAAACACGTCTCTGCTCTATGGATGAAAAAAATTTCTTAGAAACATGGAATGGTGCACTTGCTAATTGAAGAATGCCTTCATTTCTCTGGATTGCCTCCTCTTAAATCTTTTTTTGGAAAAGCTATACTGGACTGTCTTTATGGCTAAGTAGAACTGGCCCAGTGAGATCAGCTGCTCCGAGGAAATTGTCTCGGCTTATAACAGAGACTCTGCTGTAGTACAGCAATTCTCTCCCATGGATAAAGTAGAATCAAGACCCAAAGAAGACATAGATGCAAAATCCAGTTTGGGTTTCCTTTGAGGCAAGTTGCATTTCTCTGTCTAGATGTATCCAAGAATTACAGGAGTAGAGAGGGGAATAGCATGAACATATCTTTAGGATTGTAGAATTTTTTAGCTAAATGATGAAACTGAGGCCTAGAGAGATAGCGTGACTTGTCTGAGATAACAAAGCAAATTGTTAGCAGAGCTCTGACTGGAGCTCAGAGTCCCATGGCCACTGACATTGCCAGAGGAAGCAGCGTACAGTGTTGTCTCCAAAGCCAGGCTCCTGGCCTACACCCTGGCTCTGCAGCTTGCCAGCTGCGCGACCTTGTGTCGGTTTCTTAAAGTCCAGACTCTGTTTTCACATCTGTAAAATAGTGGTGATTGATGTTCCCATGGGGTTGTTATAGGGTTTAAATGAGTGATTATGTGATTGGTGCTTACAACAGTGCCTAGAACTTAGAAAGCAATTATTATTACCCTCTTTTTGACTGAGGATCCTTCCCAAACTTTCAAAACAGTATACCAAAAAACTAAACACAAAAGGAGGGAAACAATGTGGAGTTGGAAAACAAGTTTTGCATATAAAGCCTTTGCCCATCCAGTCTCCTTCACACCTCGTCTCATGGTCCTTTAAGGCAGGCTACAGTATCTTTTCCTGTGTCTAGTTTTTTGCCAACTAGAGCAAATCCCTTCTTTTTTAACTTTTTAAAATTACGATCCTAGGATGCTTCTTCTCAGTGACAGCATTACTGGTCAGGCCAGGCTCTACAAAATTGTCTTCCACCTGGAATAATGAGGATTCTCCAAAGAAGCGGCACAGTTCCTCTCCCTCACCTCCCCAAGCCTGGCCCCGCAGGGCATGATGAAACTCGAGTTCAGCTGCACACCCTGATCCTGCGTTGGGCATGGAAAGGAAACAGGGGCTGTTCTGAGTGACTGCAGACAAATGAGGGTGCGCGGAGCCTGCGAAGGCACAGACATGAACAAACAAGGTCTTAGAAGGAGACTTCTAGTTCCTGCAGTGACCTCAGGAAGGAAGTGTCTGGGTATTTCTAACATTGTGCATTGGGGGGTTGGGGAGGTGCTGGCATAAATTCGAGAAATGCTAAAGAGTAATTGAAAGAACTAGGAAGAGATCGGGAGGCAAAATGAACAAAATGCCTGATATGTCCACACGCCAACGAGGAGGTGAGGTGTGAGGAGAAGTCTGTCACAGTAGCCAATAAACCATGAGGGCCAAATGTTTGGCTTGAATAACTCAGAATCTGCTCCCTGCCTGCAGCAGAGCTTGGCAGTGAGTCACCAAATCCAGCAACAGAATTTCTTTTTCAGGAGCCACAGACAGTCCATTTACATACACACACACACACACACACACACACACACACACACGCATGCACGCACAGTCTCTTGTATACAATACTCTTTATCAGCAAGGAGAAAAATATGGCATTTATTATATTTCAAAAACCATGCATATCATTGAAAATTATCTGGACCTATTTGCCAACAAATCAAAAGATTTGCTTAAAGCATCATTTTGAAAATTCTACTAACAGAAATGCCACATGTCTTCTGACAATTTCTTCTATCTCCTTCTTTTGTTAAAAGTGAAACAAAAACAAAAGGATATAACCAAAACATTAGCAGTGGCCGTATCTGGGTTGTGAGGTTATAAGGTAATTTCTCCTTTTCTTTTCTTTGTTGTTTATTTGTATTTTCTAATTCATCTTCAATTAGCATTTATTATTATCTAATATTTAAAATGATATAAATGAAAAATAAAAGGAGCGTGAGCAAAAGCAAAAGATGTCCAGGGAGCAACCTTGCTGTTTTATGATGTTCACTCAAGTGACACCTCATTGAACCAACAAGCACCAACTATAAGATTCTTGAGAAAGGGCAAGACCACCAGAGAAGGGCAAAAGGGATTAAGAACCCAGGGGAATCACAGAGATGATTTCACAGTCTTGTAGAAATGCCAAAACCTACGTATAGTGACTGTGCTGAGCAAAATGTCACACGGAGGAGGCTCTGTGGGACATGGTGACTCTCAGGCGTGTGAGCAGCAGAGGCCCCCACACAATTGAAGGTCCCAGGTAGGCCCCTCGAAACTCAGTTGGAAATTTCCTTTTTGCAAAGGTTCTCCCAGTTTTCTCATTGCACTGAGTTTAAGTGCTAATTAATTGGGTGTGGATAGAGGAGAAGTCCGTGTAATTGAAGCCACTGCTCTCTGATAATGTCACTTTTCAAATTGAAGCCCTTTTGGTTCTAGTATCAGCCAGACTACAACGCAACTGTGCTTTCCAGCGTCTCTCCTGCCCCACTGGTGGGAAAATAGCCTTGAAAGGCCCATTGGAGAGTCTCGCTGTGGCATCAGGTAACATCTTCCTCACCTCTATCTGGTACCCTTGATAGTGAGGAAACCACAACTCAGAAACCCTGGCGCTTCCTTTTAAAAATGCGGTTATTGCTCAACCAACCTTCCCAGGGTTGGCTCCGCCCATTCAGTTCAGAATCATCAGTTCCCACAAGTGACAAGTACTTCACACACACTGGAGATCACACCAGCTGCAGCTGACACCTCACTGGGTTTTCAGTGTGCCAGAGTTGACCAGCAACCACGTGTTGCCAGTCATTGCGACATACGTGTCAAAGCACAGGCATGTCCCCAAGGCAGCTGGAGGCCAGTGGAAGAAGCTGGAATTCAGGCAAGAGGAGGCTGGTCCCTAAGGAAAGATGGTGGTCGGGGTGGGAGACCACAGCCCAGCGGGCAGTGTTTGAAGTGAAAAAGGCACATCAGGGCTCACTTCAGGTGCCACATCTCGAGGGGACCAGTGCCATGAACAGGTGGGAGACAATAGCTGGGCATAGGTTAAGGTTTACCTGAGACAATCCCCAGCCTGCCTCACATTTCCAGTCACTGCATCTCTGTCTGAGTCACCTACCCGGTACCCAAGGTCACCTAAACCCTTACTTATTTCCACCAGGTTGGTAGTTATACTCCTCAACCCCCACCCTGAAGTGAGGACCCTGTCCCTAGCTCAACTGGCAGCCCCTATGCTACATGCCAGCCTTGGTCCTGCATCTCAGCTTCTCCCCCAGAGTCCCATATTACGGTTCCATTACAGCGATAGGGTGAGGAAGGGCATCTGACTCATGCTTGAGCCCCAAGCTGTGTGACCTTGGGCAAGTGACTTTTGTGAGCATCAGTTTTCTTATCCATAAAATGGGAGCAATGAAAGTTTCTTCGCCTTAGGTTTGTTATGTGGATGAAGTGAGATGATGAATGCAAAATAGAGTGCCTGCCCCATGGTAAGTGCTCAATAAATTGTAGCAATGCTGATGGAAAGAGATGAGGAAAACGTGGGAGGATGGCTCTTCTCAGCACTGGCCGCATGCCTGGGTCCCAACCACACAACAGTGGTTCTCACCCAGGGCTGATTTTGCTGATTGCATTAACTGAGAGGGGCAGGGCGACAACTAACCTCTAGTTGGGGGAGGCCAGGGACACTGCCAACCACCCTGCCTTGCACAGCCCAGCCCACAACAAAGGATCATCCCATCCAAAATGTCAGTAGTGCCGGGTTGAGAAACCCTGCCTGCCAGTAGCAGCCTCCCCCGACCTCCTTCAGCCCCTGCGGTCAATGTGCCCCCCTCCCTGTGGTGGCTGCAGGGGAGGGTCTCTAAACCTGACCCCTTCCAGAAATGGCCCACCCTACTGTCTCCTGGGCTCCTGAGCCCCCAACTGTGGGATTATTTGTCAAACAGACACCAGGTTTCATTGCCCTGACCCGAGTCCATAACAGCAGGGGACAGATAGAATGACCAGGCCTTCCCTCTGCCCAGGGACAGGCGAGAAACTGCTTCCTGCAGGGCCGTGGCCGAAAGCCACGTGAAAACAAGCTCAGCAGCCAGTCGAGCGTTCCACCCAAACTGGCTCCTCACCAGGCCCAGACCGTGAGTCACCACCACATGCTGCCGCCTCTCGCTGCGACCTTTCCTTATCCCTTCATTAGCCGTAAATCTTCAGGAACAAAACAGCAGAGAACAGGCTGGGAAGGCCCTGGCAGAATATCACACCCGGCAAATGCCCAAATCAAAATTCAGAGTTAAATACCCAAGCTCTAAGTGAATGCCAGTCACGGCGAACCAAGGCTCCCCTGAGCCATCCCTGCAAACCAGAGAAGTGGACACATGGAGACCCTGCTCCTGACATAATTTAAATCACGTGGCAACACTGGAGCATCCTCTCCAGGAGAAGAAACAGATGTGTTTAGCAATACCCAGATGGCTGGGGACAAACTGAAGAACCTGTGTAATGTTTGCCCGTAATCCACACTTGCACCAAACCACACTGTCCCCCTAAAGAAACCTTTCTTGTGTCCCTGACTCCTCTTACATCAAATGGAATTAATATTAAGTCTTCCAGGCAGTGTTGTGAGAAACAATTAACACAGGTTATTAAGTAGTACTTTGGCTCAAAATGAAGCAAAACTGGTTTTTTTGTTTCTGCCTTTTCAGAAGCAAACCATCGCGCTGGGGGAAAGGCCAGTGGCTGGGGCAGCTGCCTTCTCCAGGGGAATTTTCCTCTGCCCGTTCTTGCTAGAGTTGTCTTTCTCAGAGCGTGGTCTTCTGAGTGTTGGAAGCACCTAGAGAGCCTGAACACAAGCAGATGTCTAGGCCACATCAACTGGAACTTCTGTGGATGAGGCTTTGGAAGGTGCCCTTCGAACAAGTTCCCTGCTTGAGTTTTATACTCGCTACAGTCTGAGAACCTTATAATGGCGAATAAACCCCAGGACGGCCCAGCCAGCACCATTATTTCCAGCAGTCAGAAGAAAGACGGGGTCCTCAGCCTACTTGTTTCCTCTGCTGATGTCAGCCCATCTTACGCAAGTGACGCTCCTGGGCAGGACGGATCCAGAATGACTCATCTGAGCTAAGCTGTCCACCCTCACACTTATGTTTGTCATACTGACAGCAACAAATTGTCATTTGTCTTTCCTGGTTTTGCAATTTTGCTCAACATTCTTAAAGTTAAAAAGGACTGAGTGTTTCTGTTGTACAGTTGAATGCCTATTGCCCTGAGCAAACTCCAATCTCTGCACTTGTTACCAGGGCGCTCATCATAAATAAACAGGCCTGACCCTAAATCAGTCAATCTCTCCTCACTCACCCTCCATGATTTTTTTTTTTTTTTGAGTATTTAGTATGTGTTTCAGATGTTCGTATACATTGTTCTTGCAAACGGCCTTGTGAGGCATTAGCTCCATTTCACAGATGAGGGAACTGAGCCACCAACAGGCTGTGTAAGTAACAGGCCTAGGCTCTCAGACTCCAAACCCAGTGCTCTTAACAGCTAAACTACACTGCCTCCTGCTGTCTCTAGGAAATTACTGTATAATTCTAAGCAGCTACCAACTGAGATGGTTGCCAGCATCTGAAACCCTCCAGCCATGCCATTAGCAGGCACGTACACGCAGATCGACCAAACGGGGATTATTTTACACCTACGGCACCATTCGCTTTCTTCAATGACGTCGTGACTTGATGTTAACTTCACGAACTTCTGAGACAGTAACAGCAGCTAACATTTGTCAAGCACTTATGGCTGCAAAGAATTGTTCTAAGAGTGCTTTAAGTATTGCTTAATCCTCCCAACTTCCCATTGAGGTGGGTATACCATTGTTCTCTCTTCACAGAAATGTTTGCTCAGGTGTCTGAGGTCACATGGCTAGTAAATAAGCTGGGAAATAGAGTCAAATAATAAGGCTGCAAAGCCACTGCCTTAACTAACCCCCTCCACTGTGTATTCCGGTGTTAACGCAATGACAGCCACATCAGTGCACACAATGAGGAAGGGGGACAGACTCTTCCTAAAGATCTTTCTAGCACCCTAGAGAGCTCACACTGTTTTGAACCATGGTTCCTGAAATGCTACAGAAAACGGAGACTCATAACACCCTGAGCACCGTGGAAGATGAAAGCTCTAAAAGGGTGTGGGATTCTGTCACAAACAGAGTCTCAGGAAGAGTTCAGGTCTGCAATGTGCTTTCCACTATGGGCAGGGAGGAGCTTTGGTGTGATTATTACAATCTAATTTAAGCTGAAGCCAGGCCAGAGGAAAAAAAAATTGAAAATAAACTCTTCACTAAAGCTGTCAGCCCGACTGTGGCCTCCAACTGTTTTAGCCACTAAAACCGCATATTTAATGGTCACTTTTATAACAAACACTAAGAAAGAAATACAAAGCTCTAAATCAGAGTTTATTTCTAAAAACTGGAAAGAAATGTGTCAGAGGGCTGCGGAAGGCTCCTGAGAGATGGTGCCACCATGCTGCTCTTCCCAGTGGTGACAGTGATGCAGCCATCGAGCAAAACCTCTGGTCGGGTAGTCCAACAACTGTACCCCTACTTGAAGGGAATCCCGCCCGTGTGTGCAGAGTCCGAGCCATTCCCAACACCAAGTGACAACAACTTCTTTCCACTCGGCCTGGACCTAGAGTGTCCACATTCACATTTCAGAATAATCATCTTTCCCATTCAGGATATATTTTTACACGATGTTATCGCCACAGGAAGCAAGTGCCAGGTGGCCCAAGTGAAAGTCTCCCATAAAACTCATTAACCAATCAGAGCATTTATCTGTCAAGCCCCATGGATGCAGTTTGTCTCTGACTATGTATGACATCTTTTAAATTCTTTGGCTCAGAAGAACATTCCAGGGATGCCACTATGGTCTGTCACTAGTTGCAGAACCAAAAGACCAAACGCTAAGACCATATTTGACCAGAAGATGTTTTCTACTATTTACAAGATAATGTGATCAAACTAAAATCTGGTAAATAAAACCCCAGCAAATGAGCAAACTCCTCATGCTTAAATCCCAGCCCCTGGGTTCCCTCCTCCCTCACTCTCCCAGGTCAAGTTCGCCGCTCCCTGCACTGGGTTCCCACTGCATCCTCTTTATATCTCAATTATGGTGCTGAACATGTTGTGCTCTAATTACCCTTTTGCCATATCTGTCTCCCTTACTATATATACTATAGGTCCTGGAGGGCAGGGGCCAGAGACTTATCAACTTAATGTCCTCAGCACTTAGCAAAACTGGCAAATGGTAAGCATTCAATAATATTCATTGAGTAAAAAAATGAGATCTCAAATGAGGGGAGAAACCCATCAGTTCAATTCAAAATGATCATATCAATTAATCTGCGGTACCAGGTCAATCATCCCATGGCTCCATCTTCTGACTTGGCCTGTCTCTGGTTCTGATTTTCTTTAACTATGATCTTCACACCACTTGACCAGGAATGCCAAAGTTAATGTATTAATAACACATACTAAGCCTATAGGCTTGCAATCAGTTGACATACTATTTACTGCATTTCTCGGAGCAAGAAAATAACCAGTACGTGGAAGCTTCCTAGAAAAATTGTGTATAATAAATCTGAAACTGTTCCCTTCCTCCTTACTCCACCCAGAGGGAGGACAAGTCTGTGTGGTCACTCTCACCCAGTGCACAGGAAACCAAGAGTAGGATGGGTCATTTGCTCCCCATCCTTGTCCCCCAACTCTGCACGAATACCTTCAGCCCTATCCAATACAAAGGCATTGTGACCCCACTTCCAGGTTGCAGATACCATAAAGCCTCTCATCCTGGGGCAAGGGAAGCCTGGATAGAGGCAGGACCAGAAGGACAAGGCTCTGTAACCTTTGCCCCAACATGCCTCTTCCAAACCTGCAGCCTGAGTGTGTCTTCCTGAGGTAAAGCCACATTCCAGAGTTCTCTCCTCTTCTACCACACGACATTAATCACCCTTTATGTCCTAGATGACAGAGAAGATTTATTAACATGTGAGGATTCCCCAAACCACCCACAAGCAAAAGAATTGTCTTTGTCTGCCTAGTTCATAAATCTTTTATGATACAGAATTGGAGAATGGACAAGAAGTCCAGAGAGGTAGAAGAAAGCAGGGAGCTAACCAGAGAAGCTGGGTCAGTCCACATGATGAAGGGCTGGGAGCCCCGTGGGGCACATGGAGCTGTCAGTAGATAACGTTGGGAAGTAGTGATTGAAAGAAAATTAGAAAGGCGAAAAAGCAAGATTTTATGATGTGTGGCTGGCAGATAAGAAGAAGCTCCCCTTTAATGTGCTTTGAGAAAGTCGTGTAAAGATTGAAATCACTTTTAAATTATTTTTGGTCCAGGCTGGGCTTATTTATAGGGACTTCCATGCAGAGATCAGGCCATTTGGGCTGTCAGCTTGTTTTAGAGTTATACCTACTATGACCTAATGCAGTAACACCTTCCCAGGCTGTGAAACTTGTCTGTGGCGAGAATGACTTTACCACACCCTTTCCAATATAATCCTTGAGGGACAAACTTGGATCCACACAGGATAATTAGATTCATTTACAAGGAAGATATAAAACTAACTTTTATGTTATGTAGTTACTGTTGGCCAGGCATTGTGAAAACTGCTTTAGATGTATTTGCTCATTTATTTAGTAACAAATTTATTGTTTATTTTATCTTGTCTCATTTCAGAGAGACTAAACAGGGGCTTGGTGGAATGCTTAATGTACAATAGCATAAAAAGTGAGAGCAATTTTTTTAATGGCAAGTGTGTAAATGGAGCCATATATGAAGCCAAAAATGCATACCATAATGATGTGCACTTTTGATACTAATGAACCATACACTTGGCTCTAAGCTTTCTAGCCGCTAATTAAGAGAAAGAAAATCACTCAGGTGCAGTGGCTCAAGCCTGTAGTCCAGCTACTAGGGAGGCTGAGGCGAGAGGATCACTTGAGCCCAGGAGTTCAATGCTATGGTGGGCTATGATCGCACCACTGCACTCCAGCCTAGACAACAGAGAAAGACCCCATCTCTTAAAAAAGAAAAAGGGAAAGAAAGAAAACCAGTCAGTTATACAAATCAACCAGTCTGTAAGATTAAAGTACAGCAAGAGACATGAAACTATTCTTGGTATAAAGACAACATAAGAATTTCTCCAATGGAAAGGAATGCTGCATGATGCACCAAACAACTTCCTCTACAACATTGTAAATAGAGGTTCAAGTTTCAAAAGCCATTTCTTATGCTGACATTGCATCTAAGCTTTACAACTAACTAAAAGCAAGTCCACACATAACCTTGCAAAGTAGATACTGTTCTCCAGTCTAGTTGATGAGGAAATTAAGACTCAAGAGGCTGAGGAATGTGTCACAGACACTCCCACTGTGGCACACAGTCACCACGTTCTATGCAGCACCATCTGACCCCAAGGCCCAAGCTCCTGGTACTGCCAACACTACTCCAGTGGTACCAGAACACAGAACAAAAGGACTCTCTTTACCAAAAGTTATTCTCCTCCAAAGTCGTCATGATGCACACGTATTTTCTTCTCAACCTAGAAAACCTAGAAAACAGGTTTTCTCAGGAGGCAGTTTTATAAGCTTCTGTTACATGAGAAAGGCTCTCCTCAACTTTAGGGTGGTTGCTGTTCTAGCATCCATATTCCTCAACTTATTTGTTTCAGTGTCACTGAGGTAGGTGGCACCCTGAGTACCAACCCACAGAAGAGGGTGACCCCTGGGGGTAGAAACCGAGATCTGGTTATGTTGCAGGCATCTTTCCAGGACCAGCAGGTGAAGGCATCTCTGGAACATCTCCCTCCTCCTATGGGACTTGGTGACAGCAAGAGATGCTCATGCACAGGGAACCAGGAATGGGCCAGGGGAAGCAGGCTGAAACACAGCAACGTGAGCTCAGGGGCAGGCCCAGGAAGCAGGGATGAATTTATCACACCCAAGCAGCCAATGGTCCACATGCCCAAAAAGCCAGTAGAGCAAGACAAAGCAGCCATGTACAAGGCAGGAACAGCAGGACAGCAACACTCACGTCAGAAAAGCTCTCTCCAGAGTCACATTCCCAGCCCCACCCCAGACCCAAACGAAAATCTCAGGGCCAGACACCCCAGATGATTCTGATGGGAGGAAAACTTGAAAACCTCTGAGCTAGGACTTGAAGTAAAGATCATTTCTTTAAAATCACAAATACTTATGAAGGGACCTTTCTGTGCCAAACTTTAAGCTAGTCCCAGGAAAGAGGGATGAGCACAGAGACGAGACCTTGTCCTGAGAGCTTATGGGTCAGCGGAGAAGACAGACAGGAGACAAATGAGCACAGAAATACACATAGTTGCGCCTTTCTCTTGCCTAGAACCAGGTTTTTCGGCCCACAGGCGAATGTACTGAATTTCCCAGGGCCCAGGAAACTCAGTTTTACAAATATGAGGAGCTGCATTTCAAAAAGGTATAACCTGAAAGGAGGAAAGCACCCTCTTGTGGCCCTCTGGGTGGTGGCACCTGCAGGAACCCCTGGTTCTAAGGAAGAGGAAAGAGGCTGCTGCAGGCAGGTGGCCCGAGTCAGGAGAGCCCAGGGTGGCCAGGAGCGGCAGCAGGCCCTGTTTTGTTTCCGTCATAAACCTCTTTCCAGTGTCAAACCAGTCACTGTAGGAGAAGACATTTTCCCTTGTGTCCCTTGCTAAGTGGTTTTATTTCTGAACACCTGGACGCTTTGCTGTGGAGTCAAGTGACACGTCCTGCAGTCCGGGTATCGCCTGAGTCCACTTCCACTCTCTCCCCAGCCCTGACACGCAGCCGGGCCTGGGGCAGGGAGGCTCTCAATACACACGTGGTGAATAAATAACCACACTATGCCACCTGGCCCCACGTTGTCTGCTTTGTAAGATCTTGGGAAGGCTGGACACATAATCACAGTGGCTAAGTCCCTGAATTCTCCAAAAATAAATGACTTCTTAAAATATTTAAATATAATCTATGTCCCTCCTAAGAGTCTCTATGAAAAGAATAATATTCACAAGGGGTATACTTTGTGCTTGGAGCTAAGCCTGGTATGGCTTAATTTGCAGTAGAGTAACATGTAAATTTATGATAATAAATTATATTATTTAAATGAAATTATAAAAATAAGAGTAGTTCACTCACATTCAACTTTCATGAATGCTGACACCTCCTGAAGAACATGGAGGTCTGATTTGTATTCAGGCCTGGATGCCAGCGCGAGCCACAAGAGCTCAGGGACGGCTGGTTTGAAGTGTGTACACGGGAAGCCCAGTCAGATACCCACATGGCATATTTAACATTTCCAGCACGTCTCCACTCAAGAAGCCATGAGAAAATCCACTCCGTACAGGGCTCTGGGTTATGAGATGGAGCTGACAAAATCACTCAACGCTGTTTCTCAGAGGTCGCCAGGAAAGAGGCCGTAACGAGGAGGAAAGGAGTACATTCGAGGCATCGTGGAAGAATTAGAAGGGCAGAGAGAAAAACAAGCCCAGAAAGAAAAAAAAAAAATCAAAGAACTATTTGCAACAGTGCTTAATCCACAGCATCCAAAAGTAAACAAACCAGTCAGTAGCCTCTGAAGGAGGGAATTGATTTTGAGACATGTTGATTATGCCTCTAAGTCTGAAGCTCATGAAATACTCTACTGAATTAAGAAACACCAGAGGCTGAGAAGTACTTCTGGCCAGACATTTAATCTATCTGAGTTGAAGGACCACAGCACACAGGCAGAGCGATGGCTGGCCAAGCGGCTCATCACGGCACAGCCCTCATCCCTCCCTGGGCTCCGCTCTGGCGCTGGGTCTCCTCTGTCCGCCGCACCTCACTGAGCCCAGAGCGTCGGCTTAACACCTGCACCTGTGGCATGCTTTCGAGGGGGCAGGTGCCCACCAGAGGGACAGCCTCATTCACCTCTAGATGAGTGACATCAAATTCTCATTATTTGGATTTTGGAACCCTGTCCTTGATGTTAGCTGCATGTAATAAGCCTAGATTACTCCCAACCACCATCCTCGTGAAATATCCAGGAGGAGTGGTTTAAAATATTAGCTTTTGGTAGAAGAGCAGATTTTGAATGTCCACAACGCAAAGAAATGAAAAATGTTTGAGGTGATGGTTATGCTAACCACTCTGATTTGATCACTGCACATTGTATACATGTGTTGAAATATCACTCTGTATCCCATAAATATGTACAATTATTATGTGTCAACTAAAAAGAAAAAATATATTGGCTTTGGAGCCAGAGACTCAGGGGTTGGAATTCTGGGTTTGCCAATTAGTAGCCATGCATGCTTGGGCAAGTTTATTCACTTCTGTGAGCCTAATTTCCTCAGGGCTAAATTGAAGATTATAATAATATAATAAGAACCAAATGACACAACATATGTAAATCTGTTCACAAATGCCTGGTAAATAATAAATTTCCAATAATTTTTTTTAAGTTCTTACCTGAGTACAAAGATATCAAATGTCTTCCCTCAGGTGGGCATAAAGGCAACCTGGCACCATTTGCTTCTCCATATCATGGGGTGGTTTCAATTACTACTTTTATTATGTATTATTTATCCCCTCATCTAGTCTATTAGCAAATGTGTTGAATTTAAAAAGAGCCCTGTTTCATCTCTCCTAAACATTTTAACCTCTTTGGAGAAATAGTTATTAATCATCATTCTCTGCTCACAAACATTCAGTTAGGCTGACATCCAAATGTCAAGAGTTCAGATGTATAAATGTTAAAATAATTCTGCCAGTAAAATTTCATGAGTTTTCACATAAAGTGTCTCAATTAACTCCATTTTGTTAGATGTGATCTTAATCCTTAAAACGGTTATTTATGTCAGCTAGTGGTGCTCTGGTGTTTTGTTTTGTTTCCATCCAAATTAAAATACTCTTGAGTATAGGATTGTGGCTCACACTTCCTTCATATCCTGCCCGGTCTCTGGCATGGTATTGGGCCTAAGCAGATGTTTAATACCTGTCTGATCATGTACATCCTTGGTATCAGTAAACACAACTATGATAACCTCTTGTTCAGGAAAAAAGAATAAACCAACTCTCTTTCTCAAACTAAGGCTGACTTATAAGAAATGTTAAGGGGGTTGTTGCAATAAAAGCCACTATTTTGTGGCCATTGTGACAAATTTAAACTACATGGACAGAGTGAACCAGCCTCCTTGAGTTCCTGGCCCCACTGTTCTTATCAGTCCGGCAGAACCTACAGTGAAAAGAGACCTTTCTTATTGTTAAAAACAATTACACTAAAAAAAACCATTTAATCTACATTTCCAGCTTTTGTCAGTCTGTGGATACACATGAAATATCATTGACAATAGGACCTCCCTTCAATTGGCTCACTGTGATTTGAATAATGAAGGACCTCAACAATGCCACTCTTGCCCAGCTTTTCTAGTCACGCGGTAGCTACCACTTGTGCGATCATAGATAGTCCTCCAAGAGCCTTTCCTCTGCCCACACTTCACACTACACTGAAAGTCACAGAACACAGCCCCTTTGCCAGTCCATGGAAATCCTAATTCCTTGACTAAAATTCTGTGCCTAGGGTTCACAAACCTATAAACCCACCAATGCCAAAATGATACCATGCGTCCCTGTCCATGCTGACCTGACCCCAGCCACACAGTGGTCCTCACAGTTCAAGGAAAAATGCCACAGTCCTGGGGCCCTCACTTGCCATATAGGCCATAATATTGTGGTTAGGGGGAATCCTGGCTCTAACATTCATCAACTTCGTGAACCTGCATAAATTACTGAATCTGTCTCAGCTTTGGTTTCCTTATCTGTAAAATGGGGATGATACCATTACCTCATGGACTCATCATAAGGAGTGAATGAGATAAGGTGTGTAGCAGCTACTATCATTTCTGACACACAGGAAACATTCAATTAATGTTTGTTATTGCTATACCCTGAGAATGAATCACCAGAGAGTTATGTCCCAGCATATCATCAAATGGCTGGGGCTGCCATGACTGCAGGGAAACCCTCAAAGCAAATCGTTTTTTGCCAGGCATCATACTGGGCCCCATCTTATGTACAGTTGATATAGTTTATAAATCATATAGTTTAACATTCATAAACACTGCAGTAAATACTATCACTGTTTTTATAGGCTCACAGAAGTTACTTATCCAAAGTCAATCTGCCTATATAGAAGAACAGCCAATAGCTGTCCACTGAGTCACATTGTCTCCCTCATGCTTCAGAAGACTCGAGACCTTTTCATTGGTGCCATAGTTACACTGGAATCAGCAACGCACTCACAGGTTTAATCTGCCATCCAGAGAGTTGCCCTGACCCCTGCCCATTTCAGCTTCTGTCCACAGTTCATAAGGACACAGCCATCTATACAACTGCTAGATTGTCATCAACTTTGAAGTTTTATTTATCTTGAAGCCAACAAAGACTGTGTCTTTACAAAAGTAATGGATGTGACCCTCAGGCACTGGTGACCTCCCAACAGGGGTCCAGTGGTTGGGTTTATCTCAGAGACTTTAGACCCCTGGCTCTTCCAGGCCTCTTCATGGGAAAGGTTCTAAATCAATGACTCCTTTCTGAGATGCTGACTTCTTGAACTAGGGTTGGGGGGCCTCCTGGTGTGGAGGAGAGAGGGAGGGGCCTGGGACAAGGTCTGAGCTGCTTCTTTCAGCCTCTGGTGTGAACACTCACTAGTGTCGGGAATGTGTCCCCTCCCCGTCACTGAAAGCTCCACCACTCTCAGCTCTGTGCTCAAATACCACCCCTTCTCTGTGCTACCTCCTTGGTTTCCTCACCTGTTGGCAAGTGTCATTGTCTATACTTCAGGGGGCTAAATTCCAACAAGACCTTTCCTAAGTTCGTCACATCCCTATTGAGGACAGAAGGGCACGTTGAAAAGATGATCTGAGAGACTCCCCTAGAATCTCTTCTCCCAATTTCTGTATTCTATGAAGGATAAGGTACAAAATTTTTTCACCCATTCTCATTTCTGAAGTCAGAAAATGTCATACAATAGATTTGTTCGCTTGATATAGATATATTTCCCTTTTTCTCAAAAATTCATATTACTACAAAGATGCATCTGCATTTGCAAACTGCTTAGAATTCAGTAAAAGCCAAATAAAAGCCATACCTTCTTTTGAGTTTGTTGATATTTTGTATCTACAAACTGTAGATACATTATACTGTATTATACTGTACATTATACAGATTATACTGTATCTCTATTATTATTTTTATGACTATTTCTTTTCATATCGGGCTCCCCAGCTAGTCTATAAATGCCTTTAGGGCTGAAACTTGGTTTTGTTTATCTTTATAGCCCCCCAAAAATGCTTAGATTCTGAAATATAGTAGGTGATCAACAAATGTTTGCATGGATGGATGGATGATGAATGGATGGATGGGTAGATGGATGGATTAGATGGAATCCTCACAGACTTTGTGAAGAAGAAGGATCCTTGAGAAAATCTAACCTGAATTTTTCTCTTTTATAATACTATCTTTTCAGGGGACTCCAACCAAGTTTAGAGGTCACAGAGATGACAATACTGCCAACTGGGTCTCCTAACCATTCAAGGGGCACAAAAAGAGTCCCAGGCTCCTTCATCCAACCATTTTCTTTACAGATAAGCAAGTTTCCCCAGAAGGATATGCTTAGCCAGTTTCAACTTTAAGGGCTTTTCAAACGCCATCTCATTTCCCTCTTGGAGACTCTGACCTTGCAAACCTTTGTAATATTTATATTAACGATAATAAACACAGCTGACCTTTACTGAGCTATACTCCATGCCAGGCACTGTATTATGGCTTTGCATGTATTATCTCATGTGATCCTCATGACAACCTTGAGACTCAGGCAGGCTAAGTACCTTGCTCTAGATGACACAGCTAATAAGCGGCAGAGCCAGAATTTAAACTCAGTCCACCTTCAAAGCCCTACTTGTTTAATCTAATCCATCTGATAAAATCACCCATATTTTTCTCCTGTAGCTATTTTGAGGTTTTTATTCTTAAGGATCAACTGCTTTCATTCTATCATGGATGTAAAATATTTCAAATATGTTGATGCAAATTATTAAGCAGGACAGATCTAGGAAATAACTTTATTCCTCAATTAATCCCATGAAATAGGATAGACTTCTATGACAAAGTATCTTTGAAATGAGAGCTTGGGTGGGAAACAGAACAGGAAAGCACGTGGAAACCCAAGGTGCCAATCACGTTTGCTGGCTGCCTCGGCCACTGGTTGTCCTTCAGAGGGAGCAGTGAAGTCGCAGGGGATCATCCACTCTGTGTAAGGTAACACGTCTTGATTAATTTTTTAAAAGGAAGAAAAGGAAAGTGTAGCCTCTGTACTGTCTACTTGAAGGTTATAACATGTGCAAGAGGCTGACGTTTTCTCTTACTGGCTGTGGAAACGTATCGTGTAACTTGTGCCTACTTAGGAATCTTCAAGTCTGGGAAGGGAATTCCTATCTATTAATTCCTAGTAACTGGTTTTATTAAACATCTTGGGACATTAAGTTGCTTCTAACCTAATTATTCATGCTATTTTCAACCACGGATTGTGTCACCACCAACTCAGTCCAAAGACTAAAATAAAACAATCCTTGGAAAATTCCAGCGGCGTACTCCTCAGAGGGATATGACCTTCAAAAGGCGCACCGAAATGCTTGCTCAGAGTCTCAGCATTCTCTGCTCCTCACGTGCACTTCAGAGCATTCCCAACTCGGAATATTTGCAAACTCAAATTCTTTACTCACCCACACCTGCTTGGCAAAAGACTTTCCCCGCAGGGACATGCCATAACTTGTAGAAAGAACTCCATTAATTTGAAACACTGCTCTGACACTGAAGACGTGCCAGGTGTTCGCATGTCCCCAATACCAGCCATGTTTGGTTACTTGTAACACAGAGTCAGAGCAGTGGAATGCTTAGTCGTACAGGCTGCTTCTCTGGCCAAACATTGCATTTTAACTCACATCACAGACTAATTAAAGACACAAAAAGATATACCTTTTAGCACAAGTTGTCAAGGGAAAGAGAAAGAAGGAGTCTAGTATGTATCGAATACCTACTGAAGGCCAGGCCACAAGGTCTGGGAGCCTTTACTTACGTTACCTCTTTAATTCCCAGCACAATCACACGAGGGTGGTATTATTGTCCCCATCTCACAGATAAGGAAATACAATCTCTGAAGGATTAAATATCCTGCCCAGGTGAGTGGTAAAGCCAGGATGGGAACCAGGACTGCGTGAACTCAAATTCCGTGTTTGTTTTCACTGCCAGATCGACATTGCCCCCACACAGAAGCATAAGAATGATGGTTTAAAAGATACAGATTCTGCAGTCAGGCTTCCTGGGTGTTTGATCTGCACTATTCAACTTCAAGGTGTGTGACCTTGTCAAGTTACTTAACCTTTCTAAACCTCAGTTTCCTCGTCTTTAAAAAATAGAGATCATTATAATGCTACCTCATAAATTTTAAGTATTTGACAATAATTATGACTATCATCATTTTCTTTTCCACCAAGCCTCCTCACTTGTTAGATAAAATAATAAGAGTAGACAATATTCATTGAATGCTTACTATAGGCCAGGTACTATACTGAGGGTTTTACATGAATTATCTCATTTAATTTTCACAATAATCCAATGAAATAATAACACCTAACACTTCCTGAACACTTACTCCATACCAAGCTCTGTTTTAAACACTTTACTCTCATGTTAACTAGTGAAACGGGGACAGATAATGTTGTTATCTTAAGTGTGCAAACAAGGAAATGAAGGATCAGAGAGGCTAAGTAAGTCGCCCATAGTCACACAGGCGGGAAAAGAGGAAGCCATGTTAAGGACTCAGGCAGCTCTACTTAGGGGTTCAGAGTCTTAACCTCCACTCTTGGGTTCCTGGACCTGGGCTAGGCCATGAAAGCAATGTCTGACACATGCCTGTGCTTCAAGAGCTCCCAAACGTATTTAGGCTATAGGCCCTACACGTTTAACAAGTGCTAACTCTGTGACACTCGGTAGCCAAACGTCCAAAATTCGCAAAGCACACACGAGATGGCCCTGGGCGACACATGAGAGAGTAAGGATGGTGGCCCGTGGGTTCTGGGGAAGCTTCCTGGAGAATGCGTGGCTTTCCCTGGGCTTTGTGGGATCAGGGTTAGTCAGGAGGCGAGGTGGGGGTAAGTATCAGTATCGCAGGAGGGAGACTCGGCAAGTGCAGACAGGTGCATGTGAGGTGTGTTTGGAGGAGACGGGCCTGACTACAGACCAGTCCCATGTAAGAAAGCAGAGATAAAATTAGACATGAAGATAAGGACCGTTTACAAAAGACCCTTGACCACACTCTAAAAAAACTGGGACGTCACTTACAAGGGGCAAGAGGGAGCATCAGGTTCCTGAGGAAGAGAGCCACCCACCCGGAGCGCCCTGTGTGGCACAGTCAGTGTGGGGAGATGGAGAGAGACAGGCTGGGGCTGCGTGGGCACTGGCGTGAGGTGGTGGGAGCCCTCGCCCTCGGCTGCAGGGATAGCGGAGAGAGAGAGAGAGAGAGAAGGAAGGACCGAAGCAGAATCGGGGGCTTAGTGAAAGACAGAAGCAGGACAGGTTTGGAGGAGAACAGATCCACTGTGCTGGCATCTGGGCCTGGCCCAAGTCAATACTGCATCCCTGCACCTGGCTCTCCTAATGACTTACTCACACCTTGTAGATCCTGAGAATGAGTTTGTTCAATAAATGAATGAGTCATCTAGCTGCCAGCCCAGTCCCTTCATTTTGCACGTGAGAAAACAGATCCTGAAGATTAGGTGAATTAACCAAAATAACGTAAGTATGAGCAGCAGAATCTAAACTAAACTCCCAAATCCTGCCGACTATTCCAGACTTTCTTTCTGCTATAACTTGCTCTCAATTTGGGTTGTCTCGGGGACTATCATATCAAGAACAGATGATGTCAATAAGAGAAATCAAGACTGGGGAGAGATCGCTGGGATTTCTGGATAATTTAATTTGCTTTAGGACATGTAAACACTGATGTGATAGCAGAACTTCTGATGAGAAATGTCCTGTAAGCAGTTTTCAATTTGGGATTGAAAAAAAGGTGAGAATTAATGACTAGATATACTTGAGAATCATAAACAGAGAGTTATTAGTTGAAGGCAAGAGAAACATACTTTTGTAATATCATGAATAAGAAATGTTTTTGGTTTCTCATTACCTTAATTAAATATTTTGTAGTCTACTGAAGAATTGTTGAACAAGCACTGCACTTAGCTGCAATCAGCATGTCAATGTTGTTGGAATCACTTCATTTGCACATGTCAATCTTCACTCTGCCTGCATGCACAAAGATTTAGGGACCACTGCACTGGCCAAGCTATATTGGTGCCCCCTGAAAAGCATTGCGAGGGCTCTAGATCTGTCATGTGGGCCCCGTTGCAATCTTTACTCTGTAACTTTTGTTAGATCTTGCCAACTGTAGTGTCCAAAGGCAAAGCAAAGATCCTACAATTTTTCTGAGACGTACGGCATATGCCTAGGCCATAAATGAAGCAGAGGACTTAGATGTTTTTGCCTTATAAAATTTTTCCCATTGGCTTCGTAAATGCAAATACATTCCAATCAGTATGAAGCTAGACATTGCCAAATTACTGTCATTTAAAACAACACCTATTTTCTTAGCATGAAATCTAGATGATTCTCACACCAACCCAAAACCTAGTTACTGAGCACTAAGCACACTACACTGTTTTGTAGGAAAAGGCAAGGCATTCTGGAGTAAAAAATATGTATATATATTTGCAGAGATAATCTGATTCATTGACAGAAATGTTTAAATCTTTTGGAGTTTGTAGTGAGTTGAATAGTGGTCCCACCCAAAAGATGGGCCCACCCAGAATCTGTGAGGGTGATCTTATTTGTAGATAGGGTCTTCGCAGATGTGATTAAGAATCTTGAGATGAACTCACCTTGGATCATCCAGGTGGACCCTAAATCCAATGATCAGTGTCCTTAGTAGAAACAGAAAAGGAGAAGGCACAGACACAGAGAAGTCTGTGTGAAGACGAAGGCAGAGTTTGGAGTTATCAGCCACAAATCCAGGAACACCTAGAGCCACCAACAGCTGGAAGAGGTGAGCAGGATTCCCTGCTAGAGCCTTCAGAGGGAGCACGACCCCTGCTGACACCTTGATTTTGGACTTTTGGCCCAGAACTGTAAGAGAATAAATTTTTGATATTTTAAGCCAACAAATTTGTGGTGATTGATTACAGCATCCACAGGAAGCTAATACAAAGTTCATTAAGTGAAAGACTTTTGTCTCTTTAGGTCATATTAGAATGAAGATCTCAATGTTCAATAATTCAACACTTCAAAAAATTCTACTCTTGCCTCCCAACAAATAGGAATTATCTTTGAGGACAAGCTAGTTTTCAGTGCAACAGCCAACAAGTAGAAATTATCCATACATTGATGTTTTATTTCTTCCTGGAAAACTACAGGAAGTTCAGAGTTTGTATCTCATATTCCAGTTTTGGAATCACATCAAACATGAATCCATTCCTTCCCACAGCTGCTTCCCTGCTGTCAGAGAAAGCACTATACTGGCGGGTGAGCTTCCGTTAATTCCTTACTGGGAATAAACTTGAGTTGTTACAGAAGTGACCAAAAATCACCACCTGAATGCACTTATTGAGAGCTTCAGCACAGCACTCCCCCATTTCCTCTCCACCCCAATCTTGCCATCAGTTTGGACAAAATAAACACCCATATGAAGTACCCATCCAACACCCAGAATGTAAAGTTCCTTGGCTTGCAATCACCTCGCCCTCACTTTCCCAATTCAGTTTCATGGCCAGACAGACCCTAGAGCTTGTCTTCACTGCGAAGGCTCCTCCTCCAAAACCATCTGCCTTCAAATATGACCCACAATTCCTACATAGTGGCTATTGATTTTGAATTCTTTCAATTTGTGTTATCCAATTCCCACTCCACAGCCTATAACCTGCATCATTCCTCAGTTAAAAGGGATCCTCTCTTATCTAGATCTGGACTCTACCAGTACTAGATTATCTGTCTTCTTCTGTTTCTGATAACAATCCCTCCCCCTCTCCCTCTACCTATCCCTCTCCTTCTCCTTCTCTCTCCTTACAACAGCTCTTTCTCAGAGGCTCTTCCCACTCAGCACTTCCCAGAGATTGTTCAAATCTCTCCCAACTCAGCCATTGCCCTCGACTTTGACGTCCCACAGTCCAGCTTCTTGGAAGTGCTGGTCACCCTGGGCTTTTCCACTTCCTCCCCTCCCATTCCCTGTCAACCTCAGACTTTCACTCGCATGAACTCAATGACACTCTTATAACAAAGTCACCCAAATGTAACAAAAATGCCACATTCTACTGACCTCTTGATGGCTTTCCACGTTGTTGAATCCTCTTGGTAACAGTACCCTCCCTCTGTTCCCGGGTGCTATGGACTGAAAGCTTGTGTCCACCCCGCCGCCAGATGCATATGTTGAAATCCTAACCCCCCAGGAGATGGCAGTAGAGATGGGGCCCTTGGTAGGGTGAAGCCCTCATGAATCCCTCAGGAATGGGATTAGTGCCTTTATAAAAAGACACAAAAGAGCTGCCTTCTCTCTCTGTCATCTGAGGATACAGTGAGAAGCTGCCAACTGCAAACCAGGAAGAGGGCCCTCACCAGACACTGCATCTGCCAGCACTTTGGTCTTGGACTTCCCAGGCTCCCAAACTGTGAGAAATAAATTCTGTTGTTTAAGCCACCAGTCTATGGTATTTCTGTTACAGCAGCCCAAACTAAGACACTGGGACACCACTGTCTCCTGGGTCTCCTAAAAGTTCCTGAACCATTTATTCCCATCCTACATGTTTACACAGTTCCGCCTTCTCTTCTTGCCTAATCGCCTATATACGAAGATTCCAAAATCATCCCCAGTCTAAATCCTTTCCCTGAAGTTGATACCAGCTTTATAGTCTGTACTTCAAATTCAACATTAAACCAAACACCTTATTTTCCTCACGAAATCAACTTTTGTTTCTCAAATAGCAGTACCATCACTCGTGGCAGCATCTGCTCCACAGCCTTCGTGGCCCCCTTACTGCTGATCCTCCCTCCTAAACACTTCTCAGGCCAATTCCTCCCTCCTCAGATCCCCTGTCAATGCCTTAGTTCAGGCCCTAATGATTTCCCTGCTAGATCACAGCCTCCCAACTGCTCCCTCTCTGCCTCCAGCCTCAACCCTTTCACATCCATTCTCCCCGAGGCAACCAGAGGAATCCTCCTAAAATGCAAATCATTCTATCACTTAAACCTTCAGTGGCTGTCCACTACCTACAAACCACTTAGCATAACCTATAAAACCATTTGATGTTGACTTCTGCCTACCTGTCTAGCCTTATTTCCTGTCACTCTCCCCTTAGGCCCCCAACGTTCTGCCAAATAACTTGTAGTCCCTGCATAAAATATATCTCACATGTCTCTCCCTTGCACTAGCTCTTTTCTCTTCCTGAAATAGCCTTTCCTATGCTCATGCTGCCTTGCAAACTCCTCACCATTCTCGAGTGAACCCAGGCATCCCTCATCTCAGAAGTTTTACCTAAACCCAATCTGGAACCCTCCCACCAGCCCCCATAAGGCAGTCAGGCATCCTTTCTTCTCAGTATCCTAAACATAGTTCAGTTATGGTATATGGCTTGCTATTCTGTAACTGCTGCTGTGTGTGTCTCCTCAGCTAATCTGTGTGTATGTCCATGAATGTAAGCCTTTTCATCTTCCTCATCTTCATGACATCAGTGCTAGCTCATGGCAGCCATTCAACCCTTTTTCACTGAAATCTTTTAACATCTGATCATCTGAAGAGTCAGGGTGATCAAGGTTGGCCTAGTAGTTTATGGGAAAATGAACTGTCCACACAGAGTCATTCCAGCTGGAGGGAGAAACTCTTTCCCAGTCAGAGAAACCCACAAAAGGGAGAACAACTAGGGGATGGGAATGAGCATGATGTATGTAGAAGGAGGGGGAAACTGGTCTCACTGGAGCAGAAGACATCATTGGAGTGTCAAGGGGGACAAAGTTGGGCAGGTTTGGTGGGATGAGATTGTGGAGGGTCTCACAGGGGTATGAATGAGACTCAGTATTAATATATTCATTTCCTATTGCTGCTGCATCAAATTACCATACACATAGTGGCTTAAAACAAGAAAAATCTGTTATTTTATAGTTCTGGAAGTCAGAAGTCAGAAATGAGTCTCACTGGCTTCAAATCAAGTTGTCACCAGGACCGTGTTCCTTTCTGGAGGCTCTAGGGGAGCATCCATCTTCTGGTCTTTTCTGGCTTCTTAGAGGCTGCCCTCATTCCTTGGCACATGACCCTCTTCCAACGTCAGAACCAGCAATGTCTAGATGAATCTTTCTCACACCACTACACTCTGACACTTTCTTCTGCCTCCTTCTTTCACTTTTAAGGACCCTGTGATTACATTGGTCCCACACAGATAATCCAGGAAAATCTCTCCATCTCAAGGTCAGCTGATTAGCAACATTAATTTCATCTGAACCACTAATTCCCCTTTGCTATGTAACCTAACATATTCACAGGTTCTGAGGATCAGGACATGACATCTCTGGAGCCATTATTCTGCCTACCACACTCAGTAACTAAGCAGAAGCTTCTGTTTAGCTCTCAAGACTTAAATGCTGTGATTAAAGTATAGAGCTCCAGGCTGAGCTGCCTTAAATCCCAAATCTCTGAGATCTTGTACAACTGAGTCATGGTGGCAATTTTTTGTTATTTGCCTTTGTGTACAATTTTTTTTTTTTGAGACAGAGTCTCACTCTGTTGCCCCAGGTAGAATGCAGTGGCATCATCATAGCTCACTGCAACCTCAAACTTCTAGGCTCAAACCATCCTCCTGTCTCAACCTCCCAAGTAGCTGGGACTACAAGTGCACACCACAACACCTGGCTAATTTTTCTATTTTTTAGTAGAGACGGGGTCTTGCTCTTACTCAGCGTTGTCTTGAACTTGTGAGCTCAAGCAATCCTCCCACCTCGTCCTCTCAGAGTGCTAGGATTACAGGTATGAGCCATCCCGCCCAGCTGTGCATGAAGAATTTTTTAGGGGGTCAGCACTCTTGTGTCACTCTGCTGCCTATATGTACACAAAGAATTTGTTTTTTAATAGCAGATATACATCATGCATTTCAGTCACATACACATACACAGATAATAAGACTATTCTGAGTCCTTCGTCATGTATAGATGTGGTTGGCTCTAAGAAATGGGCCAGTTGTTATACTGTGGGATGCCCACATGTATAATATTTTGAATGATTTTAATTCACTTAATAGGATCTGAGTTCCTATTAACATGGTGGGCACTGTGATTCCCATGACATTGACAGGGCTATGTGATTCTCTCACATCCGCATAGCACTAATTAATAATGACAATACAACTATCTTGAATGTAGTTATCAGCTTTCTTAGAGCTCAAAGAGTGTCATAGAATTTATCTTTTTTCTTTCAAAAATATTCCTATGGGGTTACCAGCTGCAGAATCACTTTTTGAGATTAAAATAAGAAATAATTTTCTAACATTAGTGAAAGGCAAAATGAAATTTATAAATACAATGATTTAATTGAAAAAATAATCACACAGTTTGTTTCCACGTATGCAAATTGTGAATTCAAAGATGCTTAAGTGAAGCTTTCTGAAGTTGACTTACTTGTATCTTCAAAATCTAGGTGACCATGTCTGCATTCATTCATTCTTTCATGAAGTATTTTGTATAAACTCTCAGGTACCAGATATCATTCTAAGCATAAGGATTCAACAAAAACAAGACAATGTCATTGTCCTCAGGAGCTTGCTGTCAATAGGAGATAGATTGTACACTTTCACCAAACATACAAACAAACAAATCATCTTTCGGGTAGTGATAAGTACTCTCAATTAAAAAAAAAATAGCACTGGGTAAAAGAGAGTGAGAGAGTGATGTTAGGAAAATGTTATTTTAGTTTGGATGGTCTGGGAAGGGCTGAGCAGATTTTTGAATAAGGAGAAAACCATGTGAAGAAATAAAAAAAGGGTGAACATACCAATTTGTTTTATTTCAGAATATTATGGGAGTACAAATGTTTTGGTTACATAAATCGCTTTTGTACCATTTGAGTCAAAGTTATAAGTGTGCCCAACCCCCAGATAGTGTGCACTGTACCTGTTAGGTGTGAATTTATCCATCCTCCCTCCCTGCTCCCACCTGCTTGATTTCCAATGAATGTTATTTCCATATGTGCACATTAGTGTTGATCCATTAGTTCTAGTTTAACAGCGAGTACCTGTGGTGTTTGCTTTTCCATTCTTGTGATACTTCACTTAGAAGAATGGTCTCCAGTTTCATCCAGGTTGTTACAAAAGCTTTTAGTTCCCCATTTTATTTATGGCTGAGTAGTAATCCATGGTATACATATGCCACATTTTATTAACCTACTCATGCATGGATGGGTGCTTGGGTTGTTTCCACATCTTTGCAATTGTGCATTGTGCTGCTGTACACATTCGAGTGCAGATGTCTTTTCTTATAAAAAATCTTTTTTTCCTTTGGGCAAATACCCAGTACAGTGGAATTGCTGAATCAAATGGTAGGTCTACTTTTAGTTCTTTGAAGTATCTCCACGCTACTTTCCATAGAAGCTGTACTAGTTTGCAGTTCCACCAACAGTGTATAAGTGTTCCCATCTCTCTGCATCCATGCCAGCATTTGCTGTTTTGGAACTTTCTGATAAAAGCCATTCTCACTGGAGTTAAATGATACCTCATTGTGGTTTCAATTTGCATTTCCCTGATGATTAGAGATGTTGAGCAATTTTTTTATACGTTTGTTGGCCATTAGTCTACCTTCTTTTGAAAAGCTTCTGTTCATGTCCTTTGCCCACTTTTTAATGGGGTTATTTGACTTTTTCTTGCTGATTTGCTTGAGTTCTTTGTAGATTCTGGTTATCAGCCCTTTATAGGATGTGTAGCATGCAAATATTATCTCCCATTGTGTAGGCTGTCTATTCACTCTAATGATCATTTCCTTGGCTGTGCAGAAGCTTTTTAATTTGATCAGGTCCCATTTATTTATTTTTATTGTTGCTGTAATTGCTTTTGTGGTCTTCTTCATAAATTATTTGCCTAGGCCGACGTCTATAAGAATTTCTAGAATTATTGTGGTTTCATGTCTTAGGTTTAAATCTGTTATCCATCATGAGTTAATTTTTGTGAATGGTGAGAGGCGCGGACCCTGTTTCAGTCTTCTACGTGTAACTATTCAATTTTCCCAGCACCATTTATTGAATAGGGTTTCTTTTCCCCAGCGTATGTTTTTGTCTGCTTTGTCAAAGATCTGACGGCAATATGAGGATGGTCTTATATCTGGGTTCTCTGTTGTGATCCAGTGGTCTATGTCTCTGTTCTTGTGCCAGTACAATGGTGTTTTAGTTACCATAGCTTTGCAGTATAGCTTGAAGTCTGGTAAATTGATGCCTACTGATTTGTTCTTTTTGATTAAGGGTGCTTTGGCTGTACAGGGTCTTTTCTGGTTCCATATGAAGCATAGAATTATTTTTTTCTAGACCTGTGAAAAATGACATTGGTATTTTAATGGGGATTGGAACATGCCAATATGATTACATTGAACAAATATTAATTAAGTATAGACTATTTGCCAGTCATTGTTTTGGGTGCTAGAGAGTAAGCAAGTATGAAGACCCTGCTTAAGCTGACCTAGGGCAGCTTAGCCTGGATAGATCAAGAAATAACAAAAATATATATGTACCATTGAGTTGCATCCATAAATGTCTTCACTAAACACATTTACCCTCTAATCATTTGACAAGTGAAATAATTATCAAAAGCATAAAATCCTAGTAGTGGAAGTCAGTCTAATTATCCCTCTTCCTAGATCTATGGTTTTCAAATTTTTGCAATAGATCCATTTGTTTAAATAAAATCTTGTGTGAAATTCAAACATACCAACAAATAAACGTGATTTGCTTTGTTAAAGGATTTGTGGAAGTCCATAGCCCTACCCTATTCTGCCTCCCCTCCATGCCCCTACCACCATTTTGCAGCAATGTTAATTTTTATAATTGTATCATGGTTGTATAAAATGTTAACATCAGGAGAAGCTGGGTGAAAGATATATTGGAAGTCTGTGTACTAGTTTTGTGACTCTTCTGTAAGTCTACAATTATTTCAAGCTAAAAAGTTGAAAGACAAGTAATCCTACCACCATCAATACCAGGCAGCCCACTTTAGGATTCTGGGGATACCATCTGAAGCCATTAACTTCAATCAAGCCTTGCTGATGTAGCCAATTTATAAGAGACCTTCAGAAAAGGGGAATTCCTTTTTTAGTACCCTATTCTGGTTTTTAACCATTCTGAACACCAGAAAATTCTTTCATATGACTCTTTAAATCCTTTATGCTCTGAGATAAACCCACTTTTTCAAGTTTTTTCATCAGTGGAAAATTAAATCTTCTTCTACAACATAATACCTTTTAATATATTTACAGACCACATGTAATAATTTTCCACCAACCTTCTTTTTATCAGTTAATAGCAATGACTTTATCTTTTCTCACAGGTCTTCCTTTTCCACATTTTGAATCATTCAAGAGACTCTCCACTTTAGAGTATTTTTTCACCTTCTTAAACTATGATGTCCAAGGCTCATCACTGGATTTGTAAATAATAAATAAATAAAATTAAAAGAGGATCCAGCCAATATCAAATACCTTGGGTAAGGGGTTGTATTATCACTCAGATTTTATACACAATATTCCTATTGGATATTATTGCCATAACAACCTCTCTACATTACCATATTTTGTTTTTTCTTGCACGTTTTTTCACACCACTTATGACAGTAATTAAGCCAAGTGCCCTAGGCATTTGCCTTAACCAATGAACAGCCAGACTGGGAACTTCAAGTCTTTCAGCAAGTCACAAAGTGCCAAAAATGCTCTCTCGCCAGGAGACATATTCCCTGAGTTATAGAAAGTAGAAATTCGTTCTGATATCATTCACCTGACATCATTCAGCAATAAGATAAGTAAACTGACTGAGTCTGTGACCCTGTCTGTTGGACCTCTCCATGCTTTCGTTCCCTGCCTGCAAAGTGAGGATAAGAGTGTTTACCAACTCTGCATGAGTGTTGCAAGAATTGATTAATGCTTGTATGGCACCATCTGATGAGAGGCTCTGTGGCTGTGCCACCCAGGTTGTCATAGGCTGTGAAATGTCTGGATGCCTCAAGGTCACTCCCTTAAAGCTCTATACCATGACTCTAAGTGACTCGCTGGGGACCATAACCAGTATATGACACAACTGTACTTTCAGACATGCATGCCGAGCGCCAGTAAGGCTATCACCCAAAGCTGAAAAGCAGTTTTTCTAATGCTGCAGGCTCATGCACAAGGCACCAAAATAGCACCAGAAATACTATACCCATATTGCTTTATCCTAGACATCTGACACTTGTAAAGCTGATGCCAAATTTCTTGTCACATATGTGTCTGGAAGCCTTCGTGCTGAGAGGCATTTCTTATCTTCTGACATTTCAGAGAGCTGCATAAAGCTAGACAAGCACACAGCCTCCTTCAAAAAGGCACGAGGCAAAGGTGAGCATTCTTTTCAGGTGACCTCCGCATCCCTCACTGGGGGAGATCCAAGACAGCCTTCAGCACATCTGTAATCCTCAGGATGTTCCAAATGTTTGAGTTTGCAGCTTGCGGTTAGTAATGGCCAAACTGCCCTGGCTCTCCAAGGTCATCTGAAAATGATATGCCCATCAGCCAAATGAGGAAATGCTACTGTAGGCAAACCAATCATAAGTTCAAACAATCCTCAGGGGCCTGGGGTCTGGATGCTCTGTCTCTGATGACACGGGTCACCATATCCATTACAATGGGGCTTCTGGTTGATGTTAATGATTTTTGTGACTGATAGCCCCAAAAAGAAACCAACCAGGATTTTTGCACGATACAATAGTAGATAATTTCTAGTGATTCCCTTCTCTTTCTATCTGGCTTACAGAGCCTGCCTGACAAAGTAAGTGCCACGGAGACCCCACCCCTAGCCTCCAAGGAACAGGGGTTTCTTGTAGGAGAGTCCCCTAAAGCAATGTGTGTCAGAATAACCTGGTTTTAAATGCAAATTCTTGGGCCCTATTCCAGACCTTTGAATCAGAACCTCCGGGAAATGGGATCCAAGAATCTGCATTTTGAACAGATTCTCCAAATGGTCTTTTTTTAACTTTTCATTTTCCCAGATAATTTTTATACACACTAAAGTTTTCAGAAACCTGACAGAATTTTCCAGTAAATTAAGATTCATACAAACCTTGAGCCTGTGGGAACAGTTTCTGGCCACAGGGTTTACTGTTCATTGAGCATCTGCTCTAAACTCACCCGCAAGCAAACCACCGGGTGGTTTGCTCGGAGGAAGGAGCAAGTTTCATTATTTCTTCCTTCTCTCAGCCTCATTGTTCATGCCCCTGTTTTGGAATAATAAGCACTGCCATCTGATGCTTCTGGCATCTGTTACCTTGTATTGTTTAACTTTTTGTATTAGTTTGCTATTGTTGCCATAACAGATTATCACAAACTTGGCACAAATGTATTATCTTACAGTTCTGCAGGTTTGAAGTCCAATGCAGAGGGCACCGGGCTACCAGCAAGGTGTCAGCACAGCCATGTTCCTGTCTGCAGGCTCTAGGGGAAAATCTGTTTTCTTGCCTTTTCCAGCTTCTAGAGTCACCCACGTGCCTGGGCTCATGGCTACTTCCTCCATCTTCAAAGCCAGTAACACTGCTCTCTGACCATTCTTCACGTCTCTTCCGACTCTCCTTCTGCCTCCTGCTTTCACCTGTAAGGGTCCTTGTGATCATATTGGGGCCACATGGATAATCCAGGGTAACCTTCCTATCTCAAGGTTCTTAATATGTGATTGCATGTGTGATTACATCAGCAAAGTCCCCTTTGCCACGTAAGGTAACATTTCCATGGGTTCCAAGGATTAAGACATGGACATTTGAGGGGAACCATTATTCTACCTACCACACTTTTCATCTGTAATATGAAAGATGTCTTCATTTGGGTTTCCCCAAAAGAAGACCCTGAGACTAGGATTTGAGTAAAATCTCAGGAAGCCCAGTAAAGGAGCTGTGTGGTCAGGTAGGAAAGGGGGAAAGCAAATAATAAGTGAATTAATGAGCAGGACACTGCTACAGGCAGGTAGACTGAATTCCCTTGGGGACTGTGCAGAACATGCCTCAGAATAGTCCCACCGAGGGGCAAGGACACTGGGGCATTTATCCACCAGTTCCTGCCATTTATTAGTTAGGGGGTCACATTTATTCCCCAGGCACTTCCAGCACGTCCTGCTTCCCTGACTGTGGTTGGGTCCACAGCTAGAGTATAGCCTTGGCAGAGACATACAGGAGCCACAAGCTTGTTCCATCTGAGAGGCCTCCAGTAGGCCGAGAAGATATGGGTGGGACATCAACAGCAACCAGGGTGCTGGCTTTTGAGGGAAGTGTGGCATTATGTACCAAAAGATCAGATGCTCATTTCCCTTGACAGCAATTCCACCTCCAGGGAATTCATGTTAAGGGCATATTGAACACACATGCAATGATTATTTGTAATATTATAAGAATGGGAAATAATTTAAATTCCATTAATTAGGGATTAAATAAATTACAGTGATACAATTGAACATTCTGGTATAATTAAATATAATGATGTCAGTTTACATTTATTGATGGGGAAACCAGTTCCTAACACACGGCAAAATGAAAAAAAAGCAGGTTACAAATAGTAAGCATATTATAAATCCATTTATGTAAAATTATGTATGTATAATATATGTGTGTGTGTATGTATAGCAAGATGTCTTGAAGAATGCTCATCAAAACTCTAACAGTAGTTATTTCTAGGAAGCAGAATTTCTCATCCTTTATGCTTTCTTCTTCATACTTCTCTGTATTACAAAAAAATATTACAATAAGCATTGTACTGCTTATTAATCAATCTATTACAAAGATACTTTCAGTTTTTTTTAAAAAAAGAGTTCACTACTCTGGAGACTGAGGCAGGAAGATTGCTTGAGCCCAGGAGTGAGTTATGATTGCAACACTGAACTCCAGCCTAGGTGACAGAGTGAGACTTTGTCTCTAATAAATAAACAAATTTTTTTAAAAGAATTCAAGTTTATCCTAAAAGATCAGCTTCCTTTTAGTTCTAATATAACGTGAATGTGCTTATATATACGTTCCCATTTTAAAACTACATGAGGCTAAGGACCATGCATTACACAAAATACTTTGGGCATATTTTGAACACAGCAGGCACTTAATAAATATTTATTCATTAATTGATTTTCATTACTAAGAAAGTCAGTAAAACAACACACTAAACAAACTGGGTGATGGTGAAATTTTCACACCGAATGGGGATGACTTCCCGGAGAGCTGAGAGACCTGGCGTGGCCTTATCAGGCAGGGGCTGGCCCTGGCGGACAAACGCAGGCCTTCCACTGCACAGACACGCCCGTGTCATCCCAGAGATGCTATCAGAGCCCCACTCGCCTCAGGTGGAAGCGAAAATGAATGCAAGTGCAGTCTTGCAGTTTTATAGCACAAATTAGACAAGTGGAATCTATGCCAATCTGTTGGAAATTAATTCAACAGTTTGTCCCCTGAAACTCTCTGAGGCTTCCTCGGGAGATCACTGCACTTCCAGTTGCGCACGATGGCAGAGCTCACTGGAACTGCAGAGAAGGAGGGCAAGTAGCAAGTCGTGGTGTGCCCGTGGTGCAATAGGATAAAAATATTTAAGTGTGAGACTTCATAGTCTTCCCCTTCTCTCAGACCCATGTCCCCCTTTATGCCTAATGGGGAAAACTTCTCAGCTGTCCAGGTTGCTCTTGGGCCCTCCTTTGTTGATTAGAATTAAATAATGAGTAAATAGAGAGAAAATAGAAAAGTCGACAAATCCTAATTGGTGTAGATCTTAAAGAGCTGAGAGAGGTGGCAAGAGGAAGAAGTAGGGAGAGAGACCAGAACACCATGTGGAACGGGTGCCAGGGAGAGTTTGTGGGATTGGGAGCCATCAGGTGGAGAGTCAGCGCTTTGGGGAGCACCTGATATCCATGTGGAAGAGAATGAGGATGACAGTGAAGTAGATTTTAAGAAGGCCTTTTCCATAGTAAGAATGCAGAGTTGGGTCTTAAAATCCACCACCCCACCCCATCCAAGGCTCTTCCTGCTATTGTTTACAGAAAGAAACAGTTCGACAATAAACATGCGTAGAACACACAGTTATTATGCCCATGGCTCAGTCCAGCTTTTCTGGCCTTTAGAACAAATCAGTGGGACTGGCATCACTCCAGCCAGGTGCACAACATTGCCCAGCTAACAGCCCACACCATGGAGATCCCGCCTTCCTGGCCTGAGCCTGGAGAACAATCATGCTTCACAATGGCAATGTTGCTCTCACCTCCTTTTGAAGAACAATAGGAAAATAACAACAGCTACCATTTTCTAGGCACTTCTCCATGTATCAAGTTGGGCAGGACAGTCAGAGCCCGCTATGACATTGAAATTTTGAGAGTTCAAATTTTAACTGAAAATTTTAAAACTACTAGATGTCACTAATGTAAATAATGCCCATCTGTGAATCACATCAGAATTTTACAAAGTTAATAATGGGATCGCATTTCTGATGCTCTCCCTCTCCGATGCTCTGACACCTGCTAAGTGCTAGGCGCTGATCTAGACATTTTACATATGGCAACTCTTTTAATCTTCATAATAATTCTATTACATGGGTATTAATCACCCCATTTTTTAATCAAAAAGAATAACGATGGGAGCAGGACCAAGCAAGTAAGAAATAAGTTCTGATATCAAGACAATATCCTTAGGGCTCAAGGAGAGTAGTCCAGTGGACAAGTTCCCCCATTGCCTGTCATTCTACTATTTGTTTCATTTGTTTGTGACTTAAATACCTTTAGTAGTCACCTACAAAATTGAAAACACCCCTATGAATTGATCAGAGTAGGCAATGCTGTACTACAGAAGAAACTGGAATCTCAATAGACTAACATAATGAAAGTATTTCTTGATCATACAAGGTCTGGGGCAGATGTCTGAAGTCCTTTTAGAAGACCAGGAATGAGGTAAGGAAAGCACAGAAGATGATGCAGGATGTTTTAGATCAGAGCATAGAAGATCATGCAGCCTACAAGTGGAATATACCATTTCCACCCACATTCCACTAGCCAGAATTCAGCACATGGCCAACCTAACTGAACAAGAGGCTGGGAGACGGAGGGAAGCACAGAGATGGGTGAGCATTATAATGGCCACCACATTCTCCAAAGAAGTATAGCTTTGCTTCTTATCTGTCAGTGCATCAGTTAACAAAAGTTAGTAGCAACAGTAGACACAAGTGGTATGTAGGAGCTTCTTTTTCAGGACAGGACCAAAAAGGAAGAGATGAAAAGGGACAGAGACGGAGATACACATACATACTTAGCCATTTTGTTGGGTTTTGCCTGACTTGAAAAATCAATCTACTAAACCTTGCTGTGTTTTCAGCTCATTAGCTGATGCTTTCCAATGGCTTTGGTTGTGTGATGAATCAGACCTTAAGTTTTGCAAGTATAAGTTCTCCCACAAATATCAGAAATAAGATGTTTATTCACAGAGGTAAATAGGTAACTTTGGGATATACAACTAAGTAAATAAATGTTTTCCTGACAAGTTGACCATAACACTGTGGTCCCCAACATTGCCACGCCCGATACTGTTCCCGGCCTGTTAGGAAACGGACCGCATATCACTGCCTGAGCTCCACACCACTACCCCCACCCCCTCACGACACCCCACCTCCCCAACCCTGGTCCGTGGAAAAATTGTCTTCCATGAAAACTGTCCCTGGTGCCAAAAAGGTTGGGAACTGCTACAGATTTCAATAAATTGACATATTTTTCTACTTATTTCTACCATAAAACTCAACAACAAAACAATAAGTTGGTCCCCAAAGGAAAAATATGATCAAATTTAGGAATGCATCAAATTTTAAAATCATATATTTAAAGGTAAAAGTATAACTTATTAAAACATTAAGAATAAATATTACTGTATCACCCAGTTAATTAACCCAGAAACCTGATTGAAACCTTCCTCTTCAATCAGTCTAAGCAATCACCAAGTGCATTTGATTGTATCCTCTCAAGATTGTATAACTCTCAAGTTCACCGTGTTCTATCTTTCCACCCCCATTGTCACTGCTTCAACTCATTTTCAGATGAGAAAATCTGAAGTAACACATCACCTCCTAGCCGATCTCCCTGCATGCAGTCCTGCCCACCTCCAGTCCTACCACCAGAGCAGTGGGTTTTAAATTGCAGGGTGCAAGGGAATCCTCTTGGAAGCCAGTTGAACATGCAGATTCCCAAGTTTTCTCCCAGAAATTCTGACTCAAAAGATCCAGGAAAGAGCTCAAGACTCTGAAATTTCAACAAGCACTGCAAACGATGTTAATCATATGGTTCTAGAGAAAACATTGCTCCACAAGAAATCTCAGCAAAAATTCCAAATCTCAATTGTCAGCCCTCGGTTTAAAACAATTGAATGACTGATTAGTGACTGCTGGGTAAATCCCAAGCCCCTTATTATAGAATATAAAGCCTCCATGACTCAGGCCTGGAATACCTTTTCTGCCTCATAAAACTACGTGTGGTCTCCTCAGAGCACTGTATTGTTTCGTGCCTCTGCATCTTATCCTATGCCGTTCTGACTACCCAGAATGTCCTTGCCCATTGTCTTCCTGATAAACCAGCATTGACCTTCAAAACTAAGCTCCAGTGATTTCCTTTGTTAATTTCCTCTGCTATGCCACCACTGGCAGTTAAGACCTTCCTCCTCTTCCTGCCTCCTGTCCACTTTGTACATGCTTCTATTGCTACACATCTTTGTTTACATTCCTCTCTCACCTCCTTGCCTCATCTCAGTGCCTGGCACTAGATATACCTTGTTGGATTGGAGGTAAATATGAAACTTGAGCTGCTTTAAAGATAGTCACAAATAAAGACATCTCTTTGAAGTATCTGGTCCTCTAAATTAAATATTTCAGTTCAGTTTAGTTCAGTTTATGGTATTTTTTCTTTCTTTCATCATTCAAATTCTACAAATACTTTTTGAAGGCCTACTACACATGTCATCATATAATACTGATTCCTAACATCCTAGGTTTCTATGCCAAAAACTATTAGTCTTTCTTTGCCTTTATTTCCTACTAGGAGTCTTCCATTAATTTTCTTATTTAACTAATGGTTCCTCTGCCTGTTAGGTGAGTACTTTGAAGACTGTCGTCAGGTAGTATAAAGATCTGTCTTTTAAGATACTTTATACTAGTAATAAATGTTTCCCTCTCAACAAAACTAAATTTTTTCCCAAATAGTATGGTATCAGGTGGTATTAAAATTATTTCTATATATTTGTGTTCCTACATAATGGGCTTCTTTGGGGAAGTATATAAGAAAGTGAATAGCAACCTACAAACCTAATATATAGCCCACATCCCTAATCAATCAATAAGTTTTTTTTAAAATTGCACCTAAGCACCTAACTCACATCCTAAGGGAGAGTGGTAAGCAATAAAAAGAATGGACCACTGCCTTTCTATATTTATCTCTGGATCTTTGTATTTCACTCAAGCACCCCCTCTGGATTCTAAAAGCAACCTTCACAGTTGAAAATGTGGCATAAATTTTGTAGCATTGATCACCCCTAGGTGAACTTCAACAACAACAAAAATATTATTTTGTATATCTATTCAAAAGTTCAGGTCAGGATCTTAAGCCTGAACATAACAATGTATTTAAACATTGCTGCTTTATTCAATTCCTTAAAAATCATAGTGTGCAAATTTGTCTCTCAAAGGAGAAAATGTTATCATAATATCATAAAACAGACAGTGAAACTTTTAAACTTGCCAAATACTGCAATCTAAAATCATTTTCTAACAGAGGAAGAAAGACACTGCTTCTCTTTAGCAAAAGAGTGGAGTTATTACAAATGTATTCTTTCTGACATCAAAACAGAAAAGATGATTACTCATATTTGTCGGCATGGCGTTATTTGGATGTGATTTAAAAAAAAAATCTCCAAGAGCAGTCTTCACTCTAGCCACAACCCTGTAAATCTTCCCTACAAAGATGGAAACTGTCCATAGCAATCAACAGTAACACTCCAAGTCTGACACTCCCAGACACCCAAACAGCACAATGCTGGGCAGGTGGAGAACAGTTAGCGTTAACCCAAAATCACACTCCCTTTTATTACAGCCCAACCAGGTTCATTGCTGGTTGCTATAGAGGAAGCCAATACACTGAGACAGCAGGGGTTATGACAGAAAAAGAGCTTAATATCACAGGTGCCACGTGAGGAGATGGGAGGAAGTTCTCAAGTCCATCTCCCAAGAATTTGGAAGAAAGGGTTTTTGAAGATAGTTTGGTGGGCAAAGGGTAATGCAGTCTGCTGATTGGCTTGGTTCGAGTTGGAATCACAGGCATGCAGAAATTGTCTTCTGTGCTGAGTCGGTTCCTGGGTGGGAGTCACAAGACCCGTTGAGTTAGTTCTTTGGTATGGGCCACTGGCCTGGGTGGATCAGTTGGTCCACTGGAATGCAGGGCCTGGAAGATATCTCAAAAGCTAGCCTTAGGTTTCAGAAGGGTGATGTTATCTATGAGAGCGATGAAGGAAGCTAAGAATCTTTTTGACCATCGGCTGTATGACTCCCGAGCAGTAAGCAATTATAGGAAAGCAAGTTAGGGGATAATGGCTGGTCATATATATGTATATACTTTTTAGCTATGCCTATGCCTTTTCAGAGTCCAGGCCCTTACCACAGTTCCCACCTTTTGGTCCTTTATTAATTTTGTAAAGGCCGGTTTCATACTGCCCAGAGCACAAGTGGATCAAAAATCAAAACCACCCAAGAAAATATACAATGTGGAATTACAAATATGCCCACATAGAGGGATAAGAATTTGTAACAAAGTTTAACATCATTTATAGATTGGCTATAATAAAAGAAAAACAGAAAATAATAAGTGTTGATGAAGATGCAGAAAAATTGGAACTCTTAAACATTGCTGGTGGGAATGGAAAATGGTACAGCCTTTTGGTGGTTCCTCAATCAGTCAAACATAAAATTACCATATGACCCAATAATTTCCCTCCTAGGTATATACATAAAAGAATTGAACACAGGGACTCAAGCAGATACTTGTACACCAATGTTCATAGCAGCTCTGTTCACACTAGTCAAAGGATAGAAAAAAAACACAGATGTCCATCATCTGATGAGTGGAAAAATAACATGGTGTAACTATACAATGGCATATTATTCAGCCTTAAAAAAGAATAAAGTACTGAGACGTGCTAAGACATGGATGAACTTTGAAGGCATTAGGCTAAGAGAAAGAAGCCAGTCACAAAAGGCCACCTGTTGTATGACCCCATCTATGTGAAATATACAAGAACAGACAAATTCATAGAGACAGAAAGCAGATTAGTGGTTGCCAGGGGCCATGGGTAGTGGGGAAGGGGCAGTGACTGCTTAATGTCTCCTGTTTCCATTTGCGATGGTGAAAAAATGGAGCTAGACAGTGGTGATAGTTGCACAACATTGTGAATGCCCTAAATGTCACTAAATTATATATTTAAAAATGGTTAAATTGGTAACTTTTATATTATGTGACTTTTACTCCCGTAAAAAATCATTTGGCAGTTAAATCATTTTTCATGTGATGCAATTCTAAGATATTTTTGATTAAAGTATATTTATCAATATAAGCATTTGTAAATTGCTTGAATTATCAAATATCAGTCCTAACTTAATTATTCTTTATCTAAATAACTTTACTATTAAAGCAAAGTTTCAGAGAAACTTGAAAAGTTTGGTGGATATTTGTTGTATTGAATTGAAGAGTCACAATGCTGCTAAGTCAGGTCGTATAAACCGTTAGGGTAGAAAACCTAGTAGGTGCTCACGGCACAGGTGGAGAAAGATTTCTCACGCAGAGATTAATATATAAAAGTTAAAAAGTTTACCCTTTAGAAGGACAAAGAGAATGGAGGGGAGAGAACAGGGAGATGGCGTGGCATCCCAGAGAAAGAGAAGGAAGATGCTAGCAGCGAGGCCAAGGGACTGGCTGATTTTATGGGGACAAAGAGGAAGAGGAAAAACATAGTAATTGTTGTGGAGTAATTAGCAGGCAGTTGCTACAGGTCAAATTGTCCATCTTTCTTGTTTTCTCTGTTCCTGGAGCCTTGGTTATCTCTGAGATGTAGTCAGACTTATTGCAGAAGATGTGATTTTGCCCCTGAGATATGGTTTTGGGCAGAAAATTAAGGCCTGGAGTTTGCCCACCTGCTCTCTGTCCAGGAGCTTCTCAGGAACACCTTGAGGCTATAAAACAAATTCTAAAAGCAGTTTCTGACAAATGTAAAGAGAAAGATTTACATTTTTTTTTTTTTTTTTTTTTTGTCTGTTGGGCTCCTTTTGGATATGAGAGCAGAATCCTGCAAGGTGCCTGCCAGCAGAGAGAGAAAGAGCAGAAAGTAGAGAGAGATCAAAGGATTGATCTTTAGCTGTTATTAAAAAATTATTGGATTAGATATTCTGTTATTTCAGCAAGGCCACCCTTACATAAACCCCAATTTCATAACTTTTCTTAGCAATGTAAGATGGTTATAGATATTTACGGTTAAATACCTAGAAGACCACAAACTCTCAGAAGTCTGAGAAAAACTAATGTTCTATTTTGAAAACCAACACACTCTGAGCATCCCAAAGAACTACTGGCCTATAGTATTCCTTAGCATTGTGTATAAATATGAAGATTCATTCAACAAAATTTGTTCTGAGCATTTATAATGTTCCAGGCACTAGTCTAGGCACTGGAAATGTCAGATTTTAGTCTGAAATGTCAGTTCTTGGCTGAAGAATGATCAGACAGGCCAAAGTAAGGTAAGCATGAAAATGAGGTTTATTGAGGGGAGAAAGATAAGATTATAGGGCAAGAGCAAGATATAGGTTTACACAGCATGATACATCAGCCACAGATGACATCTGGACCCATTGTCGCAGCAGGAAAAGAGAGTTTGGTTATGGGCTGCAACTTGTTTTATAGTGCCCAGATTGGGACCTCCCTAGTGGCTCACACATTACCATGGAACCACTTTGATTGGACAGTTGAGAGTTGCATTACTACAGATGTGGGTTGTTCTAGATCAATTTCCAGAGTCTGTGGTACCTATGCTGCTTGGCCCATGGGCTAGAGAGTTCTCTGCATTCTTTTGCAGCTGCTGTGCTAAGTTGATTGGCAGATTCGTAGGGTATTCCCTCCTCCCTAGGTATGGCAGTTGCTCAGGAGATTAGGGTGGGGCAGGACCAAGATGGGGGTCTTCTTCCCAGGTGGGGCAATTGCACCAAAACAACAACACCCACTTTTGTCCCTAGGAGAACCAGAATCCCTTGCTATTTACCTAACAGAAATATGAAAGTTATTAAGGCAAAGTTCTTGCCCTAAAGGATCGTATGAATAAAATAGAAACCATGCACGTTTTACATGTTGCAATTTTATGTATGCCGATAACATTACTCAAAAACACTAGAGGGATGAATATGCAACCAAGGTCAACAGTAAGTGCAGATAAATAACTTATTGCTATTATCTCCCTAAGTGGTATTTAAAGCAAAGCACTAATAAATCAAGATCATCATTTGTCATCCAGACAACTGCTAAGAAACATCATATGGATATCTGAGTTGGTAATCACATTCTCCTAAACTCCTAAGCTCTTTTTCATTCATGTTCTATCTTCTCAACCAATGAGAAGAATAAGTAAATGCCTCATTTCAGGCTGTTATCACTAAGAACAGAAATGTCTGATCCATAGAACCCTGCACCATGCACTGCAGATGACTCAAAATTAATGGATGACATCCCTACCTTTGTATAGCTTTATCATCTGACCAGATAGGCAAAATGCCTATCAAACCTATTACCTAAGAGCAATTGTAGAGTGATGCAAGATCTAAACACATGAGAGTTGGTATAGTATAAACCAGGCTTGCAAGTGCTGTGAGAATGTGAAGTATGAGTACTCAAAACCAGTGCACTGACCTGTTACTTGCTGCCCTTATGATACAGCATAGGCTATGGTTTACCTGCTCCCTGAAGTCTAGAAACAATCCTAACGCTATTTTCTTCTTATCACATGTGGGGGTCTGGGAGAGAAAATCTAGGCCTTACTCTCTGCCTTCAAGTTCTGCTTTATGTCAGGCACAGTGGCTCATTCATGTACTCCCAGATCCTCAGTAGGCTAAGGTGGGAGCATCGCTTGAGCCCAGGACTTTGAGGCTGCAGTGAGCTATGATCGTGCCACTGCACTTCAGATTCAGCCAGGGCGATAGAGCAAGACGAAGTCTCTAAAGAAAAACAACAACAACAAAAAAAACTTTGCCTTAAAGCATGCTCCAGGAGGAAAACAACAATTTGATAATTCAAGAACATTTCCCAGAACTGGAACTGAATGACATGAACTTCCAGATTAAAAGGGCTCACCAAATGCCTGGCCTAATTGATGAAAACAGATCCACAGCAAGGCACAGCACTATGAAATGGCAAAGTATTGAAGAAAAGTATAGAAGACCTAATGAACTCTGAAGAGAATTTTTTTTTAAAGTCATACATTAATAGAAGAAATACAGAATCCGAATGGCTTTAGACATCTCAACAATAATACTAGAAGCTAGAAGATACAGGAACAATGGCTTTAAGAGCAGAGGAAAATTTTCTCCAACCTAGAATTTTACACCCAGCCAAACTATTAGTCAAATAATAAGGTAGGATAAAAAGCATCTGCCCCAAAAATTGACTTTCCATTCATCCTTTTTCAGGAAGCAAGAGATTGCTTTCTGCCAACATGGAAGAGTAGTAGCACTAGAAAAAAAGGAGTAAGACATGAGATACAGTTAACAAAGGATCCACCAAGTACAGAGCAAAGGGAATCCCCAGATGGGTGATAAAGGGTGACAGTCTGACAGCTGTGTCCCAGGGCCAGGGGGTAGTCCAGATTGAAAGGTTAGAAACCAAGTCAGAAAGCTCCAGAAGAATACTGAGTGTTTCTGAATATGTTGTGAGGAGATATTGAAAATTTGAAGAATTTGAGATTGAATTATATAAGATAGAGGTAGGCAATTTTTCCCTATAAAGGGCCACATAGTAAGTATTTCAGGCTTTTCAGGCAATGGGGTCTCCGTCACTATTGACTCTGCTGTTGTAGAGTGAAAGCAGACAAAGACAAAATGCAAACAAATGGGTACGGCTGTGTTTCAATAAAATTTCCTCCCCCAAACAGGTAGCAGGTTGGATTTGGTCCATGAGCCATAGTTTGGTGACCCCTGATATAAGCACAAAGAAGACTCAGCAAATGGATAAACATGGAAATTACTAATTTCAGGGAAAACTAAAAGTTGTGCAGAGAAGGAAAGGGGAGTGCTCAGCAGCATGTGGACTTGAATGAGACTAGACCTTAGTTAACCTACCCCAACTGAAAATACCTGAATTAGCCAGGCATGGTGGCACGTTCCTGTAGTCCCAGCTACTCGGGAGGCTGAGGCAGAAGGATCTCTTGAGCCCAGGAATTTGAGGTTGCTGTGAGCTACACCACGGCACTCTAGCCCGGGCAACAGACTGAGACTCTGTCTCAAAAAAAAAAAAAAAAAAAAAAAAACACCTGGATTGGGTGGGATCTAGCTAGAGTTAGAGCTACCCAGGTGCACACAGTTTAAGTGCCCATTAAGACTCATTCAGTCTTAATTGGTATTGACTGATTAACACTATGGTGCTGAAATGGTGGGAGTGTTCACTAGGGATTTGGGGGATGGGGGTAAACCCACGTCTGAGTGATGTGGTGGCCACTGTGGAGGGGTGGGACATGCTTGAAAAGTAGTTGGGGAGCGGAATTAGGGCTCTCAATAGGGGAAAGGAATTCCTCAAAAACTGATTTATGTGATTAACTGTACACTTCGGTAAATTCACTGAAAATCATTTAATTGTA